>PVIR01002048.1:0-109398 GCA_004026965.1 Petromus typicus
TTGTGCTGCGCTGGGAATTTAGCTCAGCAGTACAATGCCTGACTCAGAAACACAAGGTCCAGAGTTCGATCTCTGTTATTGTACAACAACAACAAAAACATGGTTGTTTTGCTACTAAGGAAAGTAAAATTAGCTAAGAATAAAAGTGTAGTGCAAAAGATATTAATGTTTCTAAAATTCTGTTTTATTTCATTTTAAAGTTGCTCTGTTTTGTTCCTCATACAAGCAAGTTACATGAATTTATAATTTAAAGATATCAAAAGATATTTATGTAATTATTGTTTATGCATTATATTAGTTATTCTTTAAATTTAGATAGCATTCTTGTCATTGAGAACCTAAAACAGTGCAAAATAAAAAGAAAGGTGTATTTTCATGAAATTTATATACTGGTTGGAGGAAATGGTAATAAATAAAACAATTACATATGATATAACTCTTAAATATAGATAAATATAAATAAAAAATAGGGAGAGGAAATACCAAGTTGTGGATACATTGAAGGGCTCTGCAAAGACTTTGTTGGGAAACGCACTTGTAAATTGAGGCCTAGAACTGGTGTCCAGGGGCAGGAAGAGTATGGCATCAAAAAGAGCACCATACACCTGGAACAGTCCGATGTCACTGGGACAGCATGAGCCAAACTGGAAAGAGAAAAGAATATGGGAGCTGATAAATGGGATTGTTGATCATTTAAGGGTGTTAGATTTTATGTAGTATGTACTGAAAAGGATAGGGTTTTGGGTAGAAATTTGCTGTAAACTGACTAATGATGTATTATGAATATTCACATGGCTGTTGAATACATTCACAGAAAGAGGCTTTAAAACTGATATTGATGACCTAAGTAAATTCAAACAATTATCTGAGTATGTGAGCTCATATTAAAAAGTAGCAGCAGGGCTGGAGATTTAGCTCAGTGGTTCTGGCATTTGTCTGGCAAGTGCAAGGTCCTAAGTTCAGTATCTAGTACCATATACCACAATGTTTGACATGGGGCTCACACCTGTAATCCCAGCACTGGGGAGTCAGAGCCAGGAGGATTGCCAAGAGTCTGAGGTTAGCTGGAGCTACATAGTAAGTTTAGAGCCAGCCTGAACTACAAAGAGAGTCTTGTCTCAAAAAACTAAAAAAAAAAAAAAAAAAAAAAAAAATTAAAAGCATAGTAGCAGATATAACACAGCAGTAGATATATGTCTCTTAGAATTAGTTGGCACTGATTGTTTTTTAATTACTCTATAAAGACTATTTTTTTTTCCTTTTCTCTTTTGCGGTAGCAGGGACTGAATTTGGGACCTATACCTCTAAGACAGACCTGGCACCATTGAGCTGCATCCCCAGCTCGTATGTGACCACTCATTAAATCTAATTGATACAGTCTCCTGAAGAGGTCTGCTGTCTTCAGATCTATGGTCATAGGTCAGTGACAGGTCTTTCTGTTCTTTAGTAACTTCAGTTCATTATTTTAAGTGAAACTTGGTGGAACAAGTTCAAGGTTCTGAGTTAGCAGACATAAAACTGAAAACCAGCTGAAGGATTTAATGAGCTGGAGATTTAGCTCTACAGTTTTGGATCAGCTGGCCCATTCATGCAGAATTTTGCTGGCCGTCCCTATTTTTTGTTCTCATATTATACTTACCTTGGCTGCCATACCATGCAGATGGATCATTCCTTTGGGGTAAGTTCTCAAGGACTGAGCTAGATCAAACCTGATTTCTGCTCATACTCTTTGTACTCTAATCTATGATTGTCCGACTGTTGGGCTGTTCTATAGTAACTTCTACTGTTATGCCTTAGTTCTTTTCTATGCAAACTGTTATTTAAACTACTGGGCCCCATTGTCCACATTCTTTTTTGATAATGTCCCTGATTCTTAGCCTGACTTAGGAGCTCTCTTTCTTGCCATGTGCATCAGTTGGCATTCCTGTTGGGAAGGGTTGGGTCTGCATGTGGGCTCATATGCTATCCTTGGACATTCACATACATATGCTATATTCATTTTGGCTTTTTTTCAGGTCTTCTCTTGATAGTGTTGATTTTAATTAATACAATGGGTTCATAATTAGTGACCTCAGATGACCAGTCTGACTATACCTAATTTTCCAACCTTGGGATATTCAAAATGCACAATGGACCTCTCTCTGTGTGATTTCTCACTGACTAGGACACCGGAATCTGAGCACTAACACCACATTCTGCACTGTTATTATGACTACCGGCCTCACCACAGCTAAAACACTTCATCAGTTTTTCAGAGCTCACTGTGTACCAGGGGTGAAGCCAAGAGAAATATCTGTTTTTTTTTTTTTTAATTAATTCATCTTGTACACACACTGGTCGGCTTTCAAACAAAATATCTACTGAAACAAAATGCATAAGCAGCTTGAATTTGTTTTTTCAGTACCAGGGATCAAACTCAAGACTTTTCACTTGTGAGACAGGCGTGGCACTGGTGAGCTAAATCTTTGGCCAAAATAACTTGAAATTTTAAGAAATGGTCTCATAGTTCCAAAGATTTCAGTGTGCAATCTAGTACTCCAAGACAAAGACATCATGGAATGATGGTGTAGTTTGGGATAGCTGCTCAACTCATAGTATCTGAGAAGCAATAAGCAAGGATGAATATAGCAGGAGGAGGCCAGGGACTGTATAGAGTCCCTAAGGTCATTTCTCTTGGATTCACTTAGAGTGGTGCTTTTCTTATCACCAAGATATCTCTCAAGTTAATCACCTTAACAATTAATATTAACCATTTTAAAGTAATCATTAATATTAACCCCATGTTTTAAGATACTGAAATTGAGGCATGGAAAGTCTAGGTTATTTGGCCACAATGAGACTGTGAGATGTTGACTTTGAAACCATAATATCTGGCTTTGATGATCTTCACGAATGTCAACAGCTATTCATTTGCCACTGTAGTGAAATTTAAGTTAAGGCTTTTTTATAGTGCTGAAAAATATAAATGTTTCCCTTAACTAGTATAATAAAAATGAATAAAAGTGCTAATATTTCTGAAATATTTATCAGTGACCCTGAGAATGAAAAAGTGAGAATGGTAACATATGGGTATATAAATACTTGATACCCATATACCAAATTATGGCCATAATAAAGCAAATCCATCCAACAAAGTCTATTTTTCAAATCTTGCATTAAAGGCCATAACCAGTGTTATGGATCTGTGCCCTTGTAGGTTTTCTGCCAATTGTGCCATGTAACACACATCGTGCAGTATTTACAGATGAGTGAAGGCAATGACCAACTGTCTGAGTACACAATGAGTAGAGGAAATGGTGTGAGTTTATTTGGAGATGCCTATCATCAAGCTCACATTTCAGGCTGTCGTAAAGCTGCAGAATACATTACCAACAGATTTAGTATAATTTAATAGTGTTTTTTTCCTCTCTTGGAACAAGAGAACATAAATGTGAGCAATAACATTTTAGGATATGTAATACTTCACTGTGTGCTTTCTTTGGCATTTTGATGAATAAAAGAAAAGATGAGAACAAAATTTTTCATCCAGGAAAATGGATTTGGATTATTAGAATATAAAGTTGATCATAAGACTCCATTAAACACAGTTAATGGCAGGATATAATAGCAGGAATGTCAATGCTAGAAAAGGTCTTCATAGGGCTTTGAAAAGATCTGCACTGCACTCAGGGGCTGGGTGGTGTTTCCTTCTGACTAGCTATAGTTCATGTGATTTTTGAGTATCCGTTTCATTATCTACAAAGTGACTAATCTAGATGGAAACAATTTCTAGAATTCTATCTTATTCTAATATCCTATTATTTAATTTTAGATTAAGGCAGAAAATTCCCACAGAAACAAAACTTATGAAAACCAGTTCCAAAAACATTTAATATATTGCTTTGTGAAAGTAGTATGATTATTTTCACCCAAACAAGGACTGTGTTGCAGTAGAGCAAAGGAAGTATTTGTTCTACAGTCAAAGACACAAATTGTCATCTCAACAATTCTACATCAGTTCTATGGAGTTACTATTTAATTCTGTCATTATGAGGTTGAACATAGGAAGGGACAGCATTTACTTTCATATCAGAGATGAAGATTAAAGAAAGTATTTCAAGAGGATTTCACAAGGTACCAACTGCAAAAAATATACAGATTCATATACTTTTACAAAAACTCTCAAATTTTCAGTATAAAAATCTATAAAGACAAGAATGATACTTGTGAAGTTCATTATTAAATTCTAAGTAAGTAACACAGAACCCAGCTCAGAGTAAAATGTGGATAAATGTTTTTATGGTTAAATAAATAAAAATTATTGTTTATTCTACCTTAGCTATCAGGACATTTCTATGGTATTTCAAATTGATATTAACTTATTGTATACTATATACAGTTATTCTACTTTTGATTATGTATTACAGATGGCTTCTGATGTTTGAAATAGTGAAAAAAACAGGGAATTTTAGTAATATTTTCACAGCATATCTATTCTTACATCAATGAGTATAAAATATGTGTTTTGATATAATATCAATATTATTTTGATATAATAAAGATTTTGTGCTTATGATTTAATTTTGAAATCTTTACTTTTCCCAAATAATCAGATAGGTAAAGAAATTGCCTTGCAAAGTTATTGAATGAATTGTATTCCAATGTTTGTAAATTAACTTATGTAGCTATTTGTGCATAATAACTATAAATAAGTAAAAACTTGTTCATTTTCCCTAAAGTGATAAAATTTCTCATCAATCATGAGGAGGCTAATGAGCTGAATAAATAGGGGAGCAAAAATATATTATCGACACATCTGAAAAGGAGATTTCTTCTCTATTGTTATGGTCATAAGCAACTGCAATGGACTACCTGAGATAAAACATTTGGTAGAAAAATAAAACATACATAGCATCTTAAACATATACCTTAAGGGGTAGCATTAAATTGATGGTGATATTCAGTGGTATTTAAAGTTAGATCATATGTGTTTATTTTGAATTTTCATAGCTTAATTGAATTTTAAAATAATTTCAATATTAGAATAAGAACTATTAGTTTTTGACATGCAAGAATCACATGGTTCATGAAACAAGGAATTTAAATACATGATTCACGCTGTCCATAATCTAATCTCAGGTTAGCATATTTGTTTTGTGAACTATCATGTAGTAAATATTTTAGACTTTCTAGGTGATACTATCTTTGCCTCAGTAATTCACCTCTGCCATTAAGGTATGTAAACAGGCACAGATAAAACCTGATCTAATGATCCTGGCTGTGTAGCAAATTAAATTTATACTAATCAAGCAGTAGGCCAGATTTGTCAGAAGGCATGGAGTTTGAAATCCATTAATTAGTCAATTAAATAGAAATAAACCAATAATTAATTACAGACATCTTATTATAGGTCTTGCTGTCACTGTACACTTTGACTTAACTGAAGAAAATGTGTCTCCATCTAGATGATATATCTGTTATGTTTCTTCATCAATAATAGTAGGAGCAGGTGCCATCAGTTTTCTCACTTTTCCTATGGCCTTTCTTATTTCTGTCTCATCTCAACTTTAGAGTCATTTTTCATAAACATTGTCTTCGTGGTCTTTCAAGTTGCTTGCTAATTTGTCTTTTCATTTTTCTAGGTTGACAAAAACCTAACCCTGGTTCAATCAGGTTCTCCAAGTGTTGTTTGTGTATAGCTGCCTAAAGATATAGAAATGAAGAAAAATCAGAAAAAAGATCAGTGAAAGCCACATGTGATTCCCCATATTCATAAGTCCTGATCACTAAACTGAAGTAGAAGATTCACTATGTCCAATAATCAGATTAATATTCTTTAGTCCCTTTTTCTCCTTGATTAGGCACTGAATATTAGTTCCTTTGTCAGACCTCCAATCCTCCTTTATTCCTGCCAATTAAGCCTACTGATTTTACTTTATTGAAAAAATTCAAGCAAACGAATCTCTGGAAAATCATCACCTAATTATCCTTGCTGCTGCCCTCTGTATGAACCTACAGGTGGTTTATCCAAGCTCATAGCTAAGGCCACATGTCTAATTGTGTTTGAGCCCATCTTTCTTGACCTACTCAAGGACATGGCTCTGTAGCTTCCTCTTCCCCAGGTCTCCAGTGGTAATGTTTTCTCTCATCACTGAATATCCCATAACCACACATATGTGTTTGATCTCACTTTGACACTCTGGCTATTTATCCTCATGTGTTTTACATAAATATCTATTGAAAGGTTTATGTACCATGGATTTCTTATATCTATCTCATAAATACAAAATAAGCAGGCATTCCTCCAACTCCCAATAACCTACAGAAATGCTTTATAAACATTATCAGTGTTACTAATCCTTTTTTAAAAAATTCAAATCTTTAGTAGTAATTGCTTTATCTTTTTTCATATTTGAAATATCTGGATCATCTGACATTTCTATCTTCCTCAAATATTTTCTTCACTGGACTGAAACGGGCTCTTATACACCTAGGTTTTCTGTTACTTTCTCAATATTTCTTCTCTTATTTTATGATATTCTTTTCATTGGCCTGACTTTTAAGCTATGGAGAGGCCCAGGACACAGTCATTTCACCTCTGGTCTGTATTATTATTCATTCTTGACATAGTGTAATAGATTGTTCTCTAGTGCCAAATATCTACTGCTTAACTGCTTTCTACATGTGGGTCAGTAAGAGTAGTCTTAAAATTAATATAAATTAATATATTTAAGAGCTTCTATTAGTGGTGATAGTAGAATAACATGAACTATACTTATCATCTCAAATAATAGAACTAACATATAGACCGAATAGAAGAAACAACTTATTTAGATATTGTTCTTTCTTTAGTACAGGAAAGAGATTTCTGAAAAAGATGAAATAAACAATTGAACTCTGGGATCACTACAGCCTGCTGTAGAAGCACAGTTTTCAGGATAGTTACACATTTATGAGGCATGCAAACATTACCTAAGGGTTTCCCTCTGTTGAAAAAGCAGAAAACAAAGGAGAATGAATTCATTGAGGAAAAATTCTAGAGATGGAATTCTGGAGACTTTATAGTGTCTTCTTGAATTTTCCACTGAGTGTTGACCAGTACATTTGTGCAAGAAAACTACTTTCAGCCCTGGAGCTGGGAAAATCCAAGAGGAACATGAAGAGCATTTTTGAATTCTCATAAGATCAATAATCAGTTATGTTGCTGCAACTAGAACAAAATGTTTCTTAATTAACTCGATATTGGATAGCTTATTCAGGGTAGCATTGACTTCATAGCAGGAGAAATATTGGCTCTAGATGAAAATACTGTTCAAAACCAACCTACAAAGCACAACAGCAGTCATTGAAATGATCCTATCATTCCTAAGTAACATAACTGCATCCTACAATAAAAGTAAATAATATTTTTCCAAAAAATAAGATGAATGTCATGATTTCTGATACCTAATGACAGATTATCAGGCTATGAAGAAACAGAAAACTATGACATACCGAGATGAAGATCTATTAAAAGAAATAAATGCAGAAGATAATGTAGATGATAGAAATAGACAAGGGCATTAAAAGTTATCTAAAACTACATTCCATAGGATCAAGAACTACAACATTAAATGTGAAACAGATTGAGGGAAGAAATATCAAAATTGACTTCTAGAGTCAAGTAAAATTTTAAAATACATACTAAAAGTCATTAACAGCAAATTAGGATTTGCAGAATAGAAAGAAGATAGGAAAACAAACTTGCTTTCTGGGGGTTTATCTGTTTGACTGAGAAATCCTGTATCTAAAAGCAGTCAGCACCTGGAGGCTGTAGGATCTGCTTGATTGAGGTGATTCTTGGCACACAGAAAACCAATTGAGTGACTGTGGATAGTGGTGAAATCCTAGCATAAGAAACCATTATCATATCAACACAAGAATTTCAAAAACAGTTTGCCTGGTAGAATTGAGTGGAGGGGGCTCTGTGTGTAAAGGGATTAGCGTGAACAGTAAGCACACTTACGGGCCAGCATTTAGTGGGAATTAGTCCTTTTTGTTCCTGTTGACCTCCGTGGTTTGTATTCTTGCCCTAAACATAAGTAAGAGATAAACACTTAAGCTCAGAGCAAATTCACATCAAATACAGTCTTTAGTGTAGTCGCTTTATAACAAAATTTGAACAAAAGCCAATTAAAAGTTTTGTTTTCACCTATGCAGATAACACCTTAATTAGTTGCTTTTGTGCCATGAATTTCCTTGGATAATTAGTCTCATGGACACTTGCCAAGAGGCATATTTCCTCTTTCCTATCACTTTCTAGCAACAGCTAAAATATTAGACAAGTATTCTTACAATAAATTATATTAAGAAGTATAATTAGTAGGAAATAAAATAATTACACCGACATTAAACATTAGCCACGTTGCATATAGACATGAACAAGGACCTGGCCTCTGATATTTTTATCTAACCTTTAATGGTGGCTTCTTTGCCTTCCATTTATATGGTATGGCAAAAGGATGCGTGGCCTCACTAAACATTTAAAGTGTTTAGTTTCTCTGTATTTCCAGAAATTCTTTTACATTTGATCTTTCAGTTTCTTTCAGTTTCCATAATTCTAACACAAGGATGTGGTTTCTTCCCAAATGCTGTCGATAGCGTACAACACTCATCTCTGTTTTTCAGTCTCTCAAGATTCTTCCTAGATGAACTCTAGCCAATCCCTGTAATTTCTCTTTGCCACAAATGACTAAGATCTTGTTTCTTCCTAACTGGACTATGTAGTTTCTCAGTTTCTAGCTTACACTTCAGCCTATGTGTAATCAGTCCTAGAATGTTTTCTGATGTCAACTATGGGAAAAAATGAGATGTCTTTCATGGGTTGCTGCAACTGATTTTTTTTCCCTGCCTATCTCCAAACCACTGAGAGTCTTTTGTTTTTTTATCATTAATCTATGTCACTTTCCTGCCAGTTTTTTTTTTTCTTGGACATCACCACAGATTTGTTCCCTAGAATTTATGTTCTTTATGTATGATGATTCTTACTGTCCTTCAGATTTTATATAAGTATATTAAACTTCTTATTATATAAATATGTTAAACTTCTAGGAAAAAAATCTTTGTTACTCCTTTCATAAACAGCACATTTTGGTGTCTCAAATTCCAGTATCCATCTAGTTTTGTATCATTTCAAAGCAATTTAATTTCCTCCTTCATATGATAATTTTTATTTGTAAACAGTATATTTCACATTAATTTTCTCATCAAGTTGACGACTAATACCAATTTATTATGAATTCTTGCATATAAATTACAATTGAACAGATTTAATGACTGGCTTCATCACTAAATCATTGCAACATAAAGTAAAACATGATTTTCTCCATGGACTGACCTTGTGTAATGTCAAATTATAATCATAACAGTGAGTAAATCAAGAAAGTAATGGAACGTTCTGCTGTTCACTCACTCATGTTGGAAAATAGGTGGAAAATAAATTTACCTATCATTGGTAGGAGCTTTTAAATCCATGAAAAAGAACAATAGAAAGAAAAATAAGAATACTATGGTTTGTATTTAGGTATTTCTGCAAAAACTTATGTGTTCAGTGACAAGGTTACTCAGAGGTAGCTGGCCCTAGGATGTGTCACTGTAGATTATGGGTGTGACAATTATCCCACTGTTTGGTTTAGCATTGTTCTGGGTGTTGGAAGCCCCACCTTGCATGTGGATGGTACCAATCAATAGGCTTCTTAACCTAGTTCTAGTATATATTGTAGATATTGTGAAGTAGAAAATATTTAAAAGGAAAAGGGGTATAGGGGTAAGTAAAGTAAAAGTAAGTTAAAAAAATAATGTGATGGTAATAAAAATGGAAAAGCCTAAGTATATAGGGGGCGAGGGGTTGTGTGGTGCATAGGGTAGTGGGAAAAAATGAGAATCAAGTCATGTCATTTCTTATACTGGTACAAATGCTCAATTCTCAAAGTGATGATGATGCATATATATGATGTACCAATAACGATTTGGAATTTAAAAGAGGGACAGGAAGAAAGCTGGCTTGCAGCTTCCTGCCTTTCCCTGCCAAGGACTCTTTCTCCTTTGCCTGGCCACCCTGCCTTGGAGCCAAAAGACTATAAACTGAAAATTCTTCAAACTGTGAGTTAAAATAACCTTCCCTTCTTTAACTTTAGGGGTCCAGTATTTTGTGTTAGCAATGAGATAGAGAATAGTAACTAAGACAAAGAGAGAGTAAAAGAAAAGTGTTTAATCTTTTTTTCTGCTTTCATACATTTGATGTGTGTGAGTTTATTTGCCTTGTTCAACCTCAGTTTTACCTATTTATTTGGAAAGATAAACTTGGAAATATCTGGGGGAATTTTGGCTTTCACATGAAGATAATGTGGAAAATTCTCAAGCAACAAGGGGTTGCCTCACACAAAATTCTGATAGTACTCTACTGAGGGAATGGGATTAGCAACATCTAGGGTGCTTTCAATGTCAATATTCTGCACTTGTCATTATTAAATTAGCTTGAATCATTAAATAGCCACCTAGTAGAGTTAATTTTGTGAATGACAGGATAAGAGATGGAATCTAACCAAAAAACTGCAAGATATCTTCTCCATGAAACTAAGATAAGTTAGATTTAAAAAAAATCCAGTCACACGGAGCTGGGAAATTAGTTCAGTGGTTCTGGCACCGCCTTGCAAGTGCAAGGTTTGTGGTTCGATCCCCAGTAACCACATACAACAATGTTGGGTGTGGAGACTCACATTCACCAGCAATCAGTACCACATACCACAGTGCCTGGCATGGTTGTTCATGCCTATAATCCCAGCACACGGGAGGCAGAAGCAGGAAGATTGCTGTGACTTTGAGGCTCACCTGGGCTACATGGTGAGCTCAGGGCCAGCCTGAACTACAAAGTGAGACCCTGTCTCAAAATAAATACATAAATAGAATTTAAACATTAAAAAATATATTAGTCACTAAAACGAGAAAAAATATTAATAAGGAATAAACTTAAAGTCTACACTAATCATCCTTTTGAATAACAAAATGTTTATATTTGAGAAAATCTTATATATGATTGTTATATGTTAAGATGTGTTCCATGATCTCTTTATCCTAAAACATCATCCTACTGAGACAGCAAGAAGTAAGTGATTCAAGTAATAGGAATTGAACTGTAGGCACATAATAGGTGCCTGTGGAAGCTAAACAAGACAAGAGAACAGATTCTTCCCAAAATGTTCACAAACAGACACAGCTCTGTTTCCATGATGATTTTTATTGTACTTTGTTGCTATTACTCTTAATAATTCAATTTTGTAGTGTATCTACCTTAGAATCATCTTGGGAAGTTGGTACATGTATTTAACAGCTGTTTTTCTTAATGAATTTTTTTTTTTTTTGAGACAGGGTTTCACTTTGTAGTTCAGGCTGGCCCTGAGCTCAGCCTCAAACTCATATCACATCAATCCTCCTGCCTCTGCCTCCCGAGTGCTCGGATTACAGGCATGAGCCACCATGCCTGGCATTGTGGTATGTGGTATTGATTCTTGCTGGGCATGAGTCTCCACACATAGTATTGTATGTGGTTTCTGGGGAATGGAACCCAGGTCTTTGCACTTGCAAGACAGGTGCTGGAACCACTGAGCTAACTCCCCATCCCAACATCTTGTTTATTTTTCAAAAAATTCCTTTGCTTCCTCCTTCTTTTTATCCTCCTCTAATTCTGTTTTTATTCTTTTGATGTTATTAATTTTATTTTGTTTATGGCCTTCAGTGTCTCCATTCATTTAGGTTAACAGAATACTTGTCTCCTGTGCCTTGGACTCCTTGCCATCTACAGGAGATCCAACCCCTCTTCGTCCTCTATCGATTCTTTACTTTTCTCTGAGTTTGTACTTTCCTTACTTGAAAAATAAAGACCACATGGCATTCAAGCTTGTGTACATGGTATATTTCAGTCACTATTATATTCTCCAAGTACATCCATTTTCCTATAAGTATCTTAGATTTGTCCTTTTTTATAGATAAATAATATTCTATTGTATATAGAAATCACATTTTAAAATTCAATCCATGGATATAAATCTTGCTTCTAGGATTTAGCTATTAAGATTTGTACAGCAATAAACACTGGTACACGTACATTGATGCCATATGAGGTCTTAAACTATTGGGAATAATAAATGAGGGATGCATAGCTGAGCAATATGGATTTTCTAATTTAAATTCTTTGCAAAATCTCCATAGTGATTGTATTTTATCCAGCAAGATTGATGTCAGACTCCAGACATTAAACTGGTGTTTTAAACCACTGAGCTTTATCAAAAACTGTGGTTACAAAGGACAAATAGAAAGGGGTACAGAATAATATATTTAATAACAATCTGTATTTTCTGATTAGAGAAAATGAATACTTTTCATAATTTTTGAACATATTTGGCCATTTCTTTTCTGATTTGTAACATTTTATTCATTTGAATTTAGATTTTTATATATTTTAGGTATCTGATGTATTCTAAAACTTTAAAAAATTCTTTTTTTCTCAAAGTGAGGTATGCGAAATGCATTTAATTCATAAAATTTTTGAAGTGCATAACTAAATAATTGCATATATTAGTTTTAGCTAAATGGATTTCAGATCGCCTGTTCTCATTCAAGGAAGCCTTTCATAAGCACAGTTACAGAAATATTCCGTATTTTTTCCTAATATGTTTATATTTGTCATTTTAGCTTTTAGCTCACTTATAATTTATCTGTGTAAAGTACAAG
The DNA here is from genome assembly GCA_004026965.1 of Petromus typicus. Classification (NCBI taxonomy): domain Eukaryota; kingdom Metazoa; phylum Chordata; class Mammalia; order Rodentia; family Petromuridae; genus Petromus; species Petromus typicus. The sequence continues at coordinate 12,748 of PVIR01002048.1, forward strand.
GAGGAAATGTGAATACTTACCTTACAAATAAGATAATTTTTCCTAGTATTATTAAACATGACAGTCATGGATTTAACAGTTGAGAGAGAGAGCATTATTAATGGATTTATGCCATACTCCTGATTTCAGGAAAGCCTAGTTTATACACTATTTATACACTTGTGTGTGTGTGTGTGTGTGTGTGTGTGTATATATATATATGTATATATATACACATATAAATATATATATTTATATCAAATGTGTGTGTGTGTATATATATATATATATATATACACACACATTTGATATAAATATTCTGGTTCTTAAGAAAAATAGAATACATAGAGTGGTAACAACACTTGTTAATTACTTTAATTCTTTGTGAAAAGGACTTTAATTGTATATATTTGATACTCAACAAGTAGCTTCAATAGAAGCAAGGCCAGAGCCTGACAAGTTTGAAAGGGTCTTATTCTATAGCTTAACAACAAATTACTGCTTTTTCTGCACCACATTATGCAAAATATTGCTTTGTCAGCGTCCTCAAGTACAACCAAAGTATATGTTATTTCACATTTTTCATAATGCCTCCAATTTATAAATACATTTTACAGGTTGATATGTCCAATAATATTTTACTTTTTATCCCTGATTTTATTTCTGACTCCTTGTGTTTTCAACCTGTTAGACTGGTTCCTGAAGGAACCCACTAGATATGTTTTTATTTTGACCAAATATTAATTAAAACTCCTATGGTTCATCCAGGCAGTTTTACTTGTCTTATTTTCAATAGTTTCTATTTGATTTTAGACAAGTGATATTTTTTTGGAGCTCTTGAGATCTGCTGTTTTATTTTCAGTAATTCTTCAAAATGTGAAGAAACATATTGTACTTTTCCCCCTCCATTATTGTTTATTAACTTGTGCTTGTTTTCCAAGTGAGGTAAGTTTATGACTTACTAAGCAAAAATATCAACTTAGTCTGTCTTCTTGACCCAATCACTCTCACTTAATTTGCACAAATTTATGATAAGAATTTTAATAATTCTAGATAATAACTATAGATAATAAGGTATAGATGAGCAATCTGAGGTGCTGAAATTTAAATCATTTGCACAGAGGAGCATATTTTGCCAAGGTGGGACCAGAATGTGAAATTAGGCACATTAGCTTCAAAATGATTTTCACCTTATCTTCCTCCTATGTGATGTCTCATGAAACATATCTGGTCTAGATACATTGCTCTAAGTCCCTGGAGACACATAGGGAGTTTTTGGAATCTTTTTCCTTTTTCATCTGGTGATGAATAAAATGATATTTATCAAAAGTTCTGTACAAAGTGTATGGGTTAATGTGATGTATATCTACTTTCTACTCTACTACTAAAACAGATTTTTATTTCAAAGGTAGATTTTAGTTCCAATTATTACCTATGTAACAGTAATAATTGCTTTTCAGTTTTTATAAACTTTATTTATAAAATAGAAGTAACACATGCTCCAACGGCTTATGGGAAGGCTGGCTGATTTGCACATTGAAATGTCTACAGAAAGGTGAAGTATTTCTTAGAGACGATCAGAAATCAGCTCCCCCCCTCAAGTATTATATTAAATTTGAAGAACAATTTAAATGCTGGATGTTATCATCTTGTTTTTATAGGTGAGGACTTTTAGGTTGTTATAGGTGAAGTGAAATTTTCACTAAGTCATGCATCTACTGGTGTAACCAAATTTATTGTGAAGGGCTGTAGGAAATTATAAATTTTTGTTCTGTCCAGATAGTATTTTAGCCTCCACTCTGAATCTAGTACTACAAGAACTTTTCCTTTGATGTAAGCATCTTCTCTTTGGTGCTTACATCTTTTTGGTGTTTTAGGACACTGGATTTAATTAAAAAGAATGCAACTTTTCTTGTCTGAAAACCTCTAGAAAAGAGTTATATTTTAAATAATTTGGAAAACAAAGATCTAAACAAATCTGAGTCTGCAGTTCACATCATTACCAAAGAGTTTTAGGAGAGTTAGACCTGTGTATATAAAAGAGTAACTGTTTCAAAACAGCAAATCTAGGTCCGGGGAGTTAGCTCAGTGGTTCCAGTGCCTGTCTTGCAAGCACAAGGGCCCAGGTTCAATTCCCTGGTAACCACATACCATACTGGACATGGAGACTCACGCCCAGTAGCAACCAGTACCGCATACCACAGTGCCGGGCGTGGTGGCTCACGCCTGTAGTCCCAGCACTCGGGAGGCAGAGGCAGGAGGATTGCTGTGATGTGAGTTAGAGGCTGAGCTCAAGGCCAGCCTGAACCACAAAGTGAGATCCTGTCTCCAAAAAATAAATAAATAAATAAATAAATAAATAAGTAAATAAATAAATCAGCAAATCTATGCAAAGGAAAGAGACTTCACCCTTCATTGATATAAATAAAAGGCCCTGGTTTTAATAAGTAATTGTCAAAATGGCTATATTCATCTTAATAACATAGAAGTCAGCCTGATTTTACTTTTCTGTAATTAACAATTACATGCATAGTCTGCAGAAGTTTTAGTTTATTTATGTGTGTGTATGTGTGTGTGTTTGTGGGGGTATGTGTTTGTTATAAAAAGGTCTTCTGTGGTTGATCCAATTATTCATTTGTAGACATATTGTCATTTTTATGATTGTTATTGGTATAATACATACAGTTCTAAGCTGCATTTTTCTCTATTAGGAAGAATTACTGGAAAACACTTTAATTGCATATATAAAAGAAGGAAGTTAAATAAATTGTCTCAAATGGACATTGATATGATAATGTATAGCACTTCCAACTTTTCAAATAACATTGTTTCTTAGCTGTACTTTAAAACATTTTAGCTAAGTTTATCATTGTCATGAACTCATTTAATAGGTCAAGTTTCTGAGGTACAGGGAAATTAGATGTCCTGACAATATTTAAATACATATTTCATGTCAGACTTTGAACATTAATACGTGCTTCGATTTATAGTTTATTGAATGAAGTAAAAAGGGCTTAGCAAACATGATTGTTTTTCACTCTGGTGTTCTTACTGAAAAGATGAATCCTACTACCAAAGAGAGAAACTTCACAGAAAGGGATACATCATATACTTGAGTCTGTGCAGTAACCCATCCAGGGCTCCCTTTAAACACAGAAGGGCCCCTATTATGTATCTTTTATTTTATAACATGTTAAAATATAATTCAGCCTCTATGAATATGGATTTGCTTACATTTGAGTAATGTGTCATGAATATATCCCAATCTAAGGTCAAATTTCTTCTTTGGAATCTATATCTTTGAACATTTTCAGAATAGATGGTATAACAATACCTTTATTAATAGTAAGATAATTGAAGGCTGTCCAGTTCATAACTGAATACAACCTTATAACAGGGTTTAGGGGGGCCAGAGACATAGCACTGATATTTTGTGTAATGGGACAGTTTCAGCTGTGATTACTATTTGGTTCTGGAAGAAGCCTGGCTTTCATGGACTCAGTTTGCATAATAACTAATCAAGTAGGACAGTAACAAGTCATACTAAGAAAGTAGGCCATAAACTCTTCGGTCTAGGAGAAGCTTAGAAATTTATTCTCACAATCACTTCATTCCACTAAGTGGAGCCTGAGGTACCAAGAAGAAAACTGACTAACAAAAACTAACTAACACTGAAATCCTAACTCAGTGAATGAGAGCCAGATTTGGAATTCAAGTTTCTTTTCTGATGGTGATGGGTTGCACACTTAAGAAAACTTTAAATTTCTAATATGCGTATGAAAATAAACACATGTTGGCTTCAAATAATTTCAGCTTCAACCATTAATTTTAAGTTATTTCCTTTGGTATATCTATTAACATAACATGCACACTTTTTATTGTCAAAAGAACAGCTACATAAAAACATAGGCACAATATATAGCACTCTGCCAGGACCTTCTATCGTAATTTTGCACAAATATTAAAAATTTTAAGCCTTGTTTTCCTCAAGATTAAAATAATGGGTTTGAATTATTCCCTTAAGGTATTTAAATGTAAATACTAGGTATAGCATTATAGCAAATACTTCAATTACATTGAAGGCATGATAGGATAAAGTAAAATCTCTGAAAAAATGAAATATTGCCTTTTTGTCACCTCTATTAGAAGAAACATGTTTTTTTTATCCTTGTGTAGAAAATAGTTGATTTGGATTCACAAATTTGAAACATTTATGATGTCTATTAATGTGATCATACACAGTGTGAAATCTCTAAATCCAAAATTTCAAAATTCAGACTCTGAACTCAGTCTGGTATGGTAGTGGACTGTAATCCTAGCTCTCTGAGGGGCTAAAGCATAAGGATTGTAAATATGAGCTTGGCCTCATAAACTGTACAAGTTAAAGAGAATTTGCCTCAAAAAATTAGAAAGAGTTGGAATTGTAAAAGTCCTGTGTTTAATGCATTCCTAGTACCACAAATAAATATGATTTTCATATTCAGACTTTTTAGCTAGCCTGTGTGCTATGCTTTACACATAAACACATACACACACACACACACACACACACACACGTACGTGATCTGTCCTGTCACAGAGGAAACCCTAACTCCAGCATCATTATGTTATCTCTAGTTTGAATGCAATGATTTGCTATGATAAAGTCATAAAAGGGAAAATATAGCACCACATAGTAAGGCTTAAGAAATCTTCTCCTACATTGTACTGTGATTTAACCAGTGAACATGGTTGAACTATAATTATTAAAAGAAATGCAAATGAGAAGGGAAAAACAAGATTTGGCACCAAATACTTGGGTAAAAATCCTTGCTTCTAACAAATTAATCAAAAGTTTCTTTCAAATATGTTGTTGTTTTATGATTTATTTTTAAACATCTACTCATCTTGGTCTGATGACTTGGTGAACTTCACAGCGGCAGAATTTCAAATTAACAGCCTGGAATTTAGAACATTGCTTACCCAATAAAACCTGAATATAATTTCTTTCTGAAGAGAACCACTTCTTCATTAACTTTTGAAATAAACAACATACTCAGAAGATTACTCATTCTTTTGTTGACTTCAGCCCAGTGTTCTTACATATTCACACTAAGAAGTTCCATGAAGTTTATTTCAAGCAACAGGGGGCTGAGAAAGCTGATTTCACTTATATTTTGAGGTTTCTTTCCCTCTGTTTAAATATTTATACTTTCAATAAACAAACACAGATGTTTAAAAGGGAGAAAAAAAAACTAGCTAAAAACCTTGCCCTGTGAAAACAGGCATATGGTAAGGGGTTTCAGTATGGTTTGATTTGGAATATACTAGAAATGATGCAATTATTTAAAGGGTTCACATAACAAATGTAAAAATTATTTGGCTTATGTAAACAGTAAAGTTTTTACAAGTCATCTAAACTCTTTTACAAATAGATAAGTAATTACATTTAGATAGATGTAGCAGGACTGTTTTAAAGTCTGAAAATATCTGGCATGATTCACATACATTAATCAAGTACAGGCAACTGGATAAGAATCTTAAATAGATATTGTCTCTAGCCATGAGGTCATTTAATATATCAACAGGGAAGAATAAATAGGGAAGCCATCAGTTAGCTCTATGTTTACCCTTCATTACGAAAGCAAATTGTTTCTCTAGCTAAAAGTTTATTTAATGTAAACTATAGAAAACTATGCATAATGTAAGTATGTCTAATTACTCAAAATATTGCATTTCACAAGAGAGAGCTAGTCACTCATAGAGACACATTGTAATAACCTCTGAAGGAGACATATAGCATTTAGCTTGGAATTGAACCATAAGCAGAAAGAAAATGTGTAAGTCTAGGCATTGGTCTTGTTTTAGTCAAGTGGCAGCCTGGATTTGGTCTCCATGGTAGTGGGAACTTTGTGACTTAAATGAAAAGTTTTAATTTCATTTTGATATACTGTTTACTCAGAGATAAGTTGTGATATTCACCTCAAAGTTTTCTGGATACTGAGTACAAGAATGAATACAACCTCTACACAGTAGGTGTTAGATTGATTTTTTTTTCACTTTTTGTACTTTCTTTGCTCTTTCTGGCATTTTGACATCATGGAAAGATGCCACTACCTTTCTCAATCTCTCTCTTAAAAAGGCATTGTCCTATTCTGGAGAAATCTAGAGAGATCATATGATAGTACTATATTAAATAAAGTTGAAGCACACCTAGTTTTTATCTATTAACAAATTATTTTGGAATATAATTAAAATATTGGCTCATAATACAGTCAGAATATTTAAAAGATTAAGTCAGAATGAAATAATTTAAAGTATATTTTCTGAAATCACACCAATGTGCTTTACATCTTTGCTTTGTTCCATTCTAAATGTTTGGTGTTAGATATTTTACTAAACCTTGTTGAGTTTCAATTCTTAATCATAAACCATAAACTATCACTTACCATAACAGAAAGTTTAGAAAGAGCATGTACATAGCATATCCCACCTATTAAGTTCCACATGAAATGAAAACTTTGCTTCTATGGTCTTCTTTGGAGAATTTCAATATTGTGATATTTACAATCAGTAATTAGCTACCTTCCTATCTTTTATACATTCTGACATAACGTCTCAAAGTGATCTAAGGAAAGGAAAATTATATGTCGTCTGCTTTTACTTTTCTTCTACGTTCTTTTGAAAAGTCTGTGATTTGAGAGACATTGGTAAATTATGGATTAAATCAGAAACAAAGAAAAAAATAAGCAGATACAAATAAGACATACAAAGTAATTCTTAGAAAAGGGTAGTGTCTGTCAGTGTTTGTGCAATCATGATATATGAGGAGAAATGCTTTCAAAAATTAATGTGAATATTTTGTTACATCCTTGTATTTACAAGAAAGATATCAATTGGTCTTAGTAATAAAATAGTAAATAGAAGAGAAAAATATCATCTCTTAATATGGGGAATTCAAACATGAAAGTGTAAATGTATGCAGGTATTATTTATAAATGTCAGTTATTTATCTTAACCATTTATTCTCAAATTCAATTATATTTACTTTTTATCCTGTACTATGTGGTCATAGTACATATACCCTTTGCAAGTGAGTTTAAAGTAGACAAAAATAAATAAAGCATAACCAGTAGGGTGATAATAATAAAATGATGGAAAGTGATAAGGATTGACAGAAATGAAGGTAAAGAGGAACATTTATGCATTTCTGATGGGAATGTACAATAATATAGCCAGTTTTTTTTAAAAAAGAAAATATGTGTTTCTAAGTTCTCCAAAAGTTACACACAGAATTATTACATGAACCACTGATTCTGTTCCTAGTTACATACACTGGAAAAACATATATTCACAACACATATATTCACCCAAAAATATTTACATATATTTCTGTAGCATTATTCATAAAAAATATATAAAAGGTGAAAATTTCCAGTGTCAATCACGTATTGACTAAAATGTGACATATCAATAAAATAGAATATAACTCAGACATTAAAACTACTGCTCCATTTTGCAACATAATAAATCTTGAATAAACTAAACATATTTGAAGATACCAGAGCAATATATATTAAGGATCTATTTTTAGGAAATATCAATAATAGGTAAGCCCATTCAGACACAAGCTAGTGATTTCCAAATGTTGAAGGGAAAAAGTAGAAAAGAGTGATTGTTAATGATGATAAAGCCTCTCTCTCTGTGTGTGTGTGTGTGTGTGTGTGTGTGTGTGTGTGTGTTTAATTGATGGAAATGCTAGACTATATGTGTCAGAACTAAATAGTCCCTATGAAGTCACCATTTTGGTAGTGCACTAAATATCTCTAAATACTACAATTCTTAAGGGTGAATTTATGTACATGAATTATATCATAATAATATATGCATGATGCCTAAATGTTGGCATTATATTGCATTTTATAATATGAGAAATAGTGCGATTAACTTGTATAGTTATTTTTAGTATTAACAATGAAAGCTTGATATTGAATTGAGTCCAGAGCAGAAGAGATTAAAAGGAAAAATAAATGAAAAGTTAGTTGTAAGGAAATGAAATTGCACATCATGAAAAGTGATATTAAACAGCCTATCTTTTTAATGGGTAATGGAGATTATGAAATTATTGAAATAATATGTTATTGGGAGTTTAGTGAGAAATTCATTTCTTATAGTTTAATATATTTAAAATGGGAAAAGTCCACAGTGCTTAATTAAAATTTGTTCAATCTTGGAATTAAAAATTTTTTGAAAATAATTTTAATCAATGATTCAGAGATTCCGAGGTTGTGTTTCCATTTCTCATATGAATGGTGTATGTGATGCTGAATAACAGTTTTCCCTGTCCAGACTTTTTTATTTTTATAAAGAGTTTCCTTAGACCACTTAAAGCTATGGTATTTCATGAGTAGTTAATGGTTGGTTTGGTATCAAAAGAAATGGCATATTTTCCTGATGAGTCACCTGTGTTGTCCTTTCAAAAGGAAATGTAGGAGTATGAGAGATCTCCAGCCCCACGATGTATACCCATCTGTAAAATTCTGGCATATACATGTTGCAGAAGTTTGTCATATAGTAAAATCACTGGTTATAGTCTTATCTTATTTCTACTTTCTTCATATGATACCCTTTTATTTTTTACATTGCAAAATATCTCTAAGTGGTTATAGGTAGTTGATTATCAATTGATATTTAACAAGGACACATACAAAGTGGTTTAGGAGTTCTCTTGTGTATTGATATGGTTTCTGGATTAGAATGATCAGTATATAAGCTCAAGATTTAGATACACATGCAATTTCCTAATTTGAAAAATCTTCAGGGTTCTTTCCAGAAGATAAAATTATTTCAATAATTATAGGGTATAATGGCAACAATGTAGATAATTCAGTGTACCCAATAACCCATTCCCAATTTTTAGCTCTGTTCATTTTATAGCCCTTTTGCTGATATGACCTCTGTCTCTACTATATTTACAAGGACACATTCAATTCTTTACCATATGTACACTCCCCTGCCAACATACAAGAGCTAATGGTTCCTCTCGTTATGTATCAGCTATTATCCTGCATCTGCTTATGATTTTCCAAAATGCTGTTGAAATATTTTATCTTCTTGGCTCATTTTCTGTACTTCTGCTTCTTTAAGCTTGTGAAATTTTTTTTAAGGTTTTTTGAGACAGTGTCTCACTTTGTGGTTGAGGCTGGCCCTGAGCTCAGCCTCAAACTCACATCACAGCAATCCTCCTGCCTCTGCCTCCCTAGTGTTGGGATTACAGGCATGAGCCACCATGCCTGGCACTGTGGTATGTGGTACTGACTGCTGCTGAGGTGAGTCTCCATGCCCAGTATTGTTATGTGGTTACCGGGGATCGAACCCGGGCCCTTGCGCTTGCAAAACAGGTGCCGGAACCACTGAGCTATATCCCTAGCCCTAAACTTGTGAATTTTTGTCCACCCTTTTTAGAAAGGTTTTGGGGAAGAGAATAAAAAATATATTTTGAAGCCAGATAGAAAATATTTTACTAGATATTCTGCAATTGGTCTGTAGAAAAGTTATTTGCACAGATTGTTAGGATGGTGTAATATGAGGAGGTGGCCCTTTTTTTTCAGTGTCACATTTACCTGCTAGGTCACTCATGAAATTTGTGTCCCATAAAATAAATACTTAAATTTCACTAATGAAAACAAACTTGAACAAAGCAGATTCTGTGAAATGTTGACATAATTTAAACTCATAAGTGAAATATAAACCCTTTCTTTTACTGAAAGAAAATCTTGAAAGTAAAAATGAATTGTGTAGGGACTCTAGACTTGAAAGGTAGGGATGTAAGGAACAGAACTGGAACTGAAGAACATAAGATGTCATGTTGAGATATTAAAATAAATAAATTCCTGATAAGGTGGTATAAAGTACCATTTGAGACATGCTAGAGACCAGGGTGAAGACATACACTCACCAGGACCTCGGGTTTCAGTGGTCTTCACTATGATCAAGGGATTATATTAATGATACTTGACTTGTTGGCAACTCTAGAACCTTATAACACTTAAAAATGTCAATCTTAGGAACATATATGTACTTTAAAATATAAATTTAGCTTATAGTCAAAATATAAGGGGAGATAGCTATAAGGTGAACAATTAGATTTTTGACACTACAGTCAAAGGCATATTGACAACAGCAATGGAATAAATGTATGCAAAAGGAGAGTGTTGTGGGGAGGTTAGTGGCAAGATGTCTTTTAGTGTAATACTTTTTAAAATCTTTAAACATTCAGAATATAATTTGGTCACAACTTGATAAAAAACATATTGAAATTTTTGCTGAATAAAAACATAAATTTCCAAATTAATGTTATTTACAAGATCTGGATCATGTGACTTCTGGTTCTTCCCCAAAGTCAAAATGACCATGAAAGTAAACATTAACAATCAATGCAGGACATGGAATCAGCCACAATAACACAAATATAGACAATTATAAAAGAAGAAATACAAAATTGCTCAAGAAGGTGACAATAATTGTAGTTTAAGAATATTAGCTCAAATCAAGGAGGAGAAAATTTGAGAGGCATTAATAACAAGGGGTCTTTTACTATAATAAATTTATTTTTTATTTTAGTGTTCACTGTATTTTGTGATCATATAATAAATGAATACAGACAATCATCACAATGTCACTGTGATATAATTTTTTTAATTCTATCATGTATATACCAAGCAAAGTCAAATGGGACCTTTAATCCTAGTATTTTTGAGGAATCTTCACACTGATCTCCATAGTGGTTGCACCAGTCTGCACTCCTACCAACAGTGGAGGAGTGTTCTTTACTCCCTCCAGCCCCACCGGCATTTGTTGTTGGTTGATTTCAAAATAGCAGCTCTTCTTTGTGGAGTGAGATGAAATCTCAGTGTTGTTTTCATATGCATCTCTTTAAGGACCAACAATGTTGAACATTTCTTCATATGTTTATTTGATGCTTTTACTTATTCATCTGAAAAGTGTTGCAGAAGAACATGTTTGAATTGGATCTTTAAATTTGAGTGGGTTGATATTTCTAAGTCCTTTATGTACTCTTGCCTCAGACACGATGGGTAAAACTTTTTCCCAATTTGTAGGTCATCTTTTGCTTTGTGGGAGGTTTCCCTTGCTATACAGAAGCTTTTTAATAGGATGAGATCCCAATTGTTGATTCCTTCAGCTAGCTCCCAAGCTACTGAGATTTTGTTCATAAAGTTTTTCCCTATGCCATTTTCACCTAGAGCTCTACCTAACTTGTTTTCCAGCAGGATGAGGGTTTCTGTTTTAATATTTAAGTCTTTATCTACTTTAATTTGAGTTTAGTGCATGAGGAAAGAGATAGATCAAGATTTAGTCATTGGCAGGTTTAAACAGAGTTTTTTCCAGCACCATATGTTAAAGAGGCTATCTTTCCTTCATTGAGAGTGTTTTGCTCCTTTGTCATACATGAGATAACTTATCATATTTGGAATTGATTATGCAACTTATAGTCTGTTTCACTGATCCTTTAATCTATTCCTTTGCCAGCTATTTTAGTTACAATGACTTTTTAGTATAGTTTCAAGTTGGGAATTGTGATATCCCTGCCATGTCTTTATTGCCTATGATTGCTTTTGCTTGTTCCAGATGAATTTTTGAACTATTTTCTCTAGTTCTGTGAAGTGTGTTGTTGAAATTTCAATTAGGATTGCATTGAATCTATACAGTAGTTTGGAGAGTGTGGCCATTTTGACAATATTGGTTCTTTCTACCCAAGAGCAAGGGATGTCTTTCCATTTTCTGATACCTCTTCCACATCCTTTTTCAGAATTTTGTTGTTTTCTGTGTAGAGCTCTTTCAACTCCTTTATTAGGTTGAGTCCTAGATATTCATTTTTTGGATGCTTCTGTTAAAGGAATTAAACCCCTGATTTCTCTCTTTGAGTCTATTGACTCTCTTTGAGTCTATTTCTCTCTTTGAATCTATACAAAGGTTATTGATATCTGAGTGTTGACTTTGTATCCAGCTATGCTACCAAATCTGGGAATTAAGTCTAGAAATCTTTTGGCTGAGTTTTTAGGATCTTCTATGTAGAGTATCATGTGGTCAACAAATAATGACTGTTTAATCTCTTCCTTTTCTATCTTTATTTCTTTTTTAAAAATTTTTTTAAATCTTCATTGGTACATTACATATACGCATCATGGTTGCACTCCATAACGGGGATTTGTACCAGTATAAGACACAACTTAATTCTCATTTTTCCCATAGCCCTACCCACCCTACCGCCCCCCCATATACATAAAATTTGTTTCCTTACTCTTTTGTTACAATCTCATCATTTTTCCCCCTTCTCCCTATTTTACATTGAGCATTTTCTATTTCACAATATATAACATACAATTCTAGGACTCATTTACATCTTTATTTTCTTATACCAGAGAAAATATGCAATATGTACCTATCTGTGCCCTATTTATTTCACTTATGAGGATATCCTCAAGGTATGTTCATTTAAGTAGAAATGATTCAAACTTATCATTTTTTATGACAGAGTAATACTCCATTCTGTAGAAGAACCACAGATTTTTTGACAAAGGAGCCAAAAATCCTCAATGGAGGAAAGATAGCCTCTTTAACAAATGCTGAAAAAACTGGGCTTTAACTTGCCAAGGACTAAAACTAGATCTAACTCTTTCACCGTGTACCAAGCTAAAATCAAAGTGGATAAGAGACCTAAATATTAAAACAGACACTCTAAACCTACTACAAAACAGGTTAGGTAAAACTCTCAAAGATATTGGCTTAGGGAAAGACTTCATGAACAAAACGTCTATAGCACAGGAATTGGCTGAGGAAATCAACAAATGAGACCTCATTCTTTTAAAAAGCTTCTGCACAGCAAAGGAAACCACCAACAGTGCAAAAAGGCACCCAACAATGTGGGAAAAAATCTTTACCAGCTGTTCCTCAGACAAAAGGCTACTGTCTAGAATATATAAAGAACTCAAAAAAATCAGCCCACCCAAATTTAATGACCCAATTCAAAAATGGGCATCTAAAATGAACAGATATTTTTCAGAAGAAGAAGAGCAGCTAAGAAGCATATGAAGAAATGCTCAACATCATTAGTCATTGGAGAGTTGCAGATGAAAACAACATTGAGATTTCATCTCACTCCACATAGAATGGCTACCATTTCAGAATCAACCAATGACAAATGTTGGCGAGGCTACAGAGAAGGAACCCTTCTCCATTGTTGGTGGGACTATAGACTCGTACAATCCCTGTGGAGATCAGTTTGGAGATTCCTCAAAAAGCTAGGATTGGAGGTCCCATTTGACCCAGCCATTGCCCTACTAGGTATATACAAACAAAAATTAAAAGACTCATATCACAGTGACATATATGTATCCATGTTTATAGCAGCCCAATTTGTGATTGCCACATCTTGGAAACAACCCAAGTGTACATCAACTGGAGACTGGATATCTTTATTTCTTTTATTTTTTTTTTCTCTTGTCTTACTGGTAAGGCTAATGTTTCCAGAAGTATACCAAACAGGAATAGTGATAGTGGGCATGCTTGCAATGTTTCTGATCTTAGTGTGAAAAGTTCCAGTTTTTGACCATTTAGTATGATGCTGGCTGTTGATTTCTGACAAATAGCTTTTATCAGCTTGAAAAAATCCCCATCTATTCCAATATTCTGTAGGGTTTTAATGATGAATGGATGTTGGATTTTGTCAAACATTTTTTCTGTATCTGTTGAAATGACCATATAGTTTGCATTCTTGAATCTGTTATAGCATATTACATTTGTGGATTTATGTATGTTGAACCATCGTTACATCCCTGGGATGGATCTAACTTGGTCAGAGTGTATGATCTTTTTGTTGATCCTGTGTATTCTGTTTGTCAATATCTTATTGAGGATATTTACACTTGTTCATCAAGGTTATTGTCCTATACTTCTCTTTTCTGGTTTGGTCTGCCTCTACATTTGAAATCCGGATAATGGTGGCTTTGAGGAATAAATTTGGGCATATGGCTTCCACTTCAATTTCATTAAAGAGTTTGAGAAATGATGGCATTAGTTCTTCTCTGGAAGGTTTGTAGAATTCAGCAGTAATGCCATCAGGACCAAGTGGTTTTCTTTTGTTGTTGTTGTTGTTGTTGGGGTTTTTTGTTTGTTTTGTTTGTTTTTTTTCTTGGTTGGTTTTTATTTACATTTTTAACTTTATATTTGGGTGCTTAGTATTTTAATATCTTTGGTCAACTTTGGAAGTTCACAAGTGTCAAGGAATCTGTCCATTTTTTTCTATGTTTTCTGTCTTATTGGAGTATAATTTCTCAAAGTAGATGTTTATTTACTCTGAATTTATGCTGGATCTGTGGTTATTTCCTTCTTTTCATTCCTGGCTACATGGATTTGAAGCTTTTCTTTCCATTGTTATATAATATTGATTAATGATTTATCAATTTTGCTTATTCTTTTGAAGAATCGACTCTTTTATTCATTATTTTTGTACCATTCTTTTCTGCTCCATTGCATTAATTTCTGCTCTAGTTCATATAATTTCCATCCTAGTAGGAGCTTTGGTTTTGTCTTTTTCTGGTAGTTTAATGTACAGCATTATGTTGTTTATTTTTATTTCCTCTGTTTTCTTGGTGTGGGCATTCACTGCTATGAATTTCCTTCATAGCACTTCTTTATTGTGTTCCATAAATTCTTGTATGTTGTACTGTCATTATCATTTATTTGTAGAAACTCTTTAATTTCTTCTTTTGTTTTTTCTGTGACCCACTGGTTGCTCAGGAGGGTGTTGTCCAATTTTATTTTTTGTGTGTGAGGTTCTTAGAATTTTCTTTATCTACTGATCTCCAATTTCATGGCACTATGGTTTGACAGCATGGCAGCTATATCTTCAATTCTTTGCATTTACTTAAACATGCTCCATGAACTAGTATGCAGTCTATTTTGGAGAATGACCTATGAGCAGCTGAGAAAAATGTATATTCTGACTTTGTGGGGTGAAATACTCTATAGATTTCTATTAGATCCATTTGTTCAAAAGTTTGATTCAGTTCAAGAATTTCATTATTGAAATTTTGTCAAATTTATCTGTCTATTTGTGACAGTGGGGTATTGAGGTCCACTACTATTGTGTTGGTGTTTATCCGGCTTTTCATGCCTATATTTGTTTTATGTAGTTGATGCACATTTATGAATGTCTCCACCTCTTTCATTGTTCCCTCTATGAGGATTTAGAATCCTTCTTTTTCTCTCTTACTACTTTTGGTTTGAAATGTACTTTGTCTGTAAGTAAGATAGCCACTCCTGCTTTTTTTTTCAGTTTCCTGGGGTATTATTTTCTATCGTTTTACTTTCAATCTATGGATTTCTTTCTGAATTAAGTGTGTTTCTTATATATAGCATACTGTTGGATTTTGTTTCTTAATCCATTCTGAAAACGTGTTTCTATTAATTGGCAATTGAGGCCATTGGTTTGAACTGGTATAACTTCATGGTTTGAACTGATATACACTGATTTAATCTTGTTATCTTGTTTATTCCTCCTTGGTTCCTGTATTCTTTGCTTTCCCCACTTTCCATTCAGTTTCTTACCTTGTCCTGTAAGTTCACTCTGCTAAGGCTCATTGGACTGTGACCCTCATTGTCTTTTTTTTAGGAGATTGTTTAGAATTTTTTGGAGTACACATTTTGCCTTTATAAAGCTTCTTAGGTATTCATTAGCATCTTACTTACTTTTGATTTTGAAAGATAGTTTTGCAGGGTATGTCGGTCTAGGTTGGAGGGTGTTTTCTGTTTAGGGTTTAAAATACTTCACTCCAGGCTCTGCTTGACTTAAGTGTTAGTACTGAGAAGTCTTCTGATTTCAGATGGGCTTCCCTTTGTATGCGATTTGTTTATTTTCTCATACTACTTTATTATGTTCTTCTATTGAATTTCTGAAATCATGATTATTTGAAATTTGAAGCCTTATATGCCTCACTTATCTGTATGTCACATTCTCTGCTCTTCCTATGAAGTTTTCTGCCATTTTACCTGTAAGCAGATTTTTTATATCTTTTGCACTATCTCCTACTTCTTCACTGACTCTGATTAACTTTTACCATACTCTTCTTTATGTCATATAGCAGTTAATGTCTCATGGTGCCTTGATATTTTCCATAAATTATTCCTTTACCATTTTTCTATGTTTGATATTCAGTCTTCACATTCATTCATCCTATTTCTCTAACTTTCATTGGAAATTTTCATCTCCTCAAAATCTTTTTAAGCTATTTAACAGATTCCATTACTTTCAAAACCTGATATTTGATACGATTCCTCATCTCTTTTTGAGTGTTATTAACAATATGTTCTGCTTTGGACACTTTCTCTTTTGTTATCTGAGAAATTATTTCTCTCTTTTTTTTTCTATAACCTCCTTTATTACCAATCAGAGAGTCCTGGTCATTGAGCTTTAGTTTGCTCTATTTCTCTTTTCCTTGGATTCCCCTGTGGTGATGACTTTTGCATTTGGGTTTCTAAATTTTTTCTCATTTCTATGTTTTTTTTTTTTAAATTGTTGCTGATGTTTTTGGTTTAATTCCTTGTCTTCTATATGGGCAATGGTTATTATAGGTCTTTTTCTTCCTAATATTTATAATCCTTGGGAGATGGCAACATGCCGAGCCATCCTCTTGGATCTATAATGGCTCTTAGTTGATCTCAGTTCTGGTGCACTATGACAGGTAGTTAAACAGAACAATCACATCAGCGTGGATGAAATAATATCATCAGTACCATCAAAAGTATCAAAAACAGCACAAGAAATGCAAACTTGTGGC
The DNA here is from genome assembly GCA_004026965.1 of Petromus typicus. Lineage (NCBI taxonomy): Eukaryota > Metazoa > Chordata > Mammalia > Rodentia > Petromuridae > Petromus > Petromus typicus. Next base: position 29,565 of record PVIR01002048.1, read on the forward strand.
AAACGCTATTCTAATACCTTTAACTTCATTATCTATATCTGTGACCCATTCCAAAATTTAAAATTAACCAGAAATATGTTTACAACTTATAGGTCCCTCAATACAGCAGCTAGAGGACAAGAGACATAAAGGAAAAATACAAAACAGAACAAACAATAGTAGGACCGCTGGAAACTGTATTCACCCTCTTATAATACTACAGAAGAAAGAGACAGTAAGGAGGACCGAGATACACAAACTTTAGGGAACTGGTACTGGCTAGAGGAAGTGAGGATGACAGAACAGAAGAAGAATAGGGCAATGGGCAATGGGCAAACAAGAAACTATTTTTACTCAACTGTAAAAATTAGAGCATTTGAAAGAAGATCTGAAATTGAACAGATTCAGCAATAAAAAGTAGAATAATTACAACTAAAAGAGATGATAAAAAAAAGAAAAAGAAAGAACAATAGCAGTTATAACAGCAATAAAAAATGAAGCTGAAAATACTACCAAAAGGATCCTTCAAGGCATGGACCTACTTGATCCTGTACACAGTATGGGCAGTAGCATGTAGATCAGAGTTGATTTGTAACAGGGAGACAGATGTCGTCCACTGGGATTCAGTCAAGGTTCTGGCTATAATTCCTGAGTTGAACTCAATGAACTCTTGCAGGCTTGAACTCTGCAGGAGACTAGGATCCCTTTAGGTGAGACTGTCTTCACAAACTTACCATGATCTATAGTCTACAGGTTTTCTTCACTCTCCTAGTGAGTGCAGAGAGGACAGAGTCACACACTAAGGGCTCTGCCTAAGTTCTAGTAGTCACCGTATTTACTCAGTGTACACAAGATCTAAATGAGGTCTTCAGTGTTTTTCTTCACATCCTGTTGCTTCAAGAGGTCAGGGCCCAAGCATTGTGCAGAGGTGTGCAAAATTAAGATCCCTAGGTCAGCCCACACAGCCAGCATAGTTAGTGTTAATATCAATTTTCTAATGCTCAAGAAATATTAAACTTTAATCAGAAGCATATTGAATTCACAGATGAATTTGATATAAACTGACATTATAGTTATGTCACAGACTCCACAATGCCTCATGAGGTGTTTTTCTGCGTTTATCACTGTGGCCTTAGCTGTTATTCAGTGATATTTTGTGATTATTTTTTACATACGTTGTACGTGCATTTATTTTTAGAACTTTAAGGAGGTATGAACTAATGTTTCTCTCACCTATTTAGTATTATAAATCCTGCACCCGGAATGTAACTTATGGCCCTGTGCTTGTGGGTTAGTTACAGTGCTACTGCACTAAATCTGCACCCTGATGCTATCTTTCTTTAAAATTCCATTACATGTTCACATTTTTTCAGAAAGGGTCTCACTCACTTTATAGTTCAGCCTGGCCCTGAGCTCAGCCTCAAACTCACAGCAACCCTCCCTCTGCCTCTTGAGTGCTGGGATTACAGGTGCAAGCCACCACATCTGGCACTGTGGTATGTGGTGCTGATTGCAGGTGGAGTCACCTGAGTCACCATGCTGGGTACTATTGTATGTCATTACCAGTGACTGAACCTGGGCTCTTGTGCTTGCAAGACAGATACTGGAACCACTGAGCTAAATCCCTAGCCCTACATGTCCACTTTTGAAAGAGTACTTTGAAGACTGTGGTCAAGTTTTTTTTGTGCATATTCACTCGTGGGGCCCTGTTCTTGGTTCTTGTGGCTCTCACCATAGGTGTAGTACAGCAATATTTGTGAGATTTCTAAATGTTTCTTAAGGCACTCCACTACATGGTTTTATTAGTGATGACTGCATTAAACTTATTTTGCTTTCCTTCTCTAGTACCAAGCCAAGCATATAAAGCCTACTAAAACTTACTATTTATTAAGTGGGCTTGTCAATTTTATTTTTCTTACTTAATTGTTAACTTCACAATATTAATCTTTGTGCAAAGTGTCAGTTAACAAAGACAAAATTTTTTGTGATTCTTTCCTGAAAACTCAACTTTTGTGCAGGCAGCATGGATACTCTGAGATGCAGAGAATACTGAATCAGGATTCAGAGAAACTGGGTGTCCTGTACTTAACTTTGAGAGTTGAGACTGCAATTCAACTTAATGTCATTATTTAGGAACAAAGATCTAGAAAAAAATTGTGTTTATGACTGTATAAACATTATAAAGGTCAAACTAAATATCTGTCAACAAGAATTATACAGAGAGAAACAAAGAAACATCTTTTCTTATCTACCAATGTGGCATGAATACACAGTCAATGAAAATAATGGCAAATCCATGGTATTTATATTAGTTACTTTTCTCTCATTATTGAGACAAAATATTAGACACTCCAAACTGAAAGGGAACAGGTTTATTTGGCTATCACTTCATGGAGGTTTTAGTCCATATCAGTTTGATGGCAAACAAGCATCAGAGAAGGGAGGCAAAATCCAGGCACACAGAAGGCAGCAAAGGTAAGAAAGGAGTTTAACAGTGTATTTCTTTCCTTTTATTTTATTCAAACTATTGGGATTTGAGGAGTGCCAGTGTCATCACTCATGCATAGTGGTTTAGTAATCACACATCCATGACCTTAGCATCAGACATTCCAGGTTCAATTACCTCTGATAAAGAGAGTTCTGCCTCATCTGCATAAGGCATTGGGGGGACATCTAAATACAAACTGTAACATTCCTCTTCTGGGCCCCCAGAGATGTATGCAAACCACTTTATGTGAAAAATCATTTAGTCCATCTCTAAGAATTGTCAAAGTCATAACAGTTTCAGCATTGATAAAAAGTCTAAATCCCAAGTCTTCTCTGAGATTTAAAGTGAACTCTTATCTGCAATTCCCTGGTACCAGTGAAAGAAAGTTAAACACTCCCAATATTCCATAGGGTAAGATAGAGACTTCAAGTGCAAAAGTTACAAAGAAGAGGATACAAAGGAATGGAACCGAAGTGAGTCCAAAGTCTAGTAGGGCAAATAGTAAATCTCCTTATTCCACTTCCAGCATCCCAGGAAATCTGTGACATGACAAGTTGTGAACCAGAGGGCTTTGATGTCTTCTGGTGAAGCTTCCATAGCTGCTTGCAGACCAGTTCTACTCTTTCCTTTCAGCTTTCCTTAGATAATCCACACTCCTGGCTTCTTCAACTTCTGGAGTCTCCACCACACCTTTCTCCTCCCACACATAGCTTGACACACTGCCCTCTCAGGGGCATGCTGCCTGGCCTCCCTGGCTTTTTTCTGAACTATGGATGGAAACATTTCTGGCCCCACAACTCTGACATTATGCATACACCTGAAAACAACACTTCATAAGTAAGTCCAAGGTCTACTGCCAGCTGGACCAGCAGCAGCCATTCTTCCCTCTCTCTTAGCTGTAGGGATCTAGTACCTATAAGCCAAATTCTGAGAAAAAAATTCCCTAAGTTACCATCTTTTAACACTGTTCTTAGGCCTCAGCCATTTTGAAACAATTTCCTTACTCTACTGCCATTCTGAAACATTATGGCATTCTGAGGATTTCTTCTCAAAGCAAAATTTTTCACTTTCACAACTCCAGGACTGCAGAGGGTGGGATCCTGCTGCTTCCTGTTATGACCTCAGGCCATCTTTTCTATCCCTCTATTCCTTCTCAGAAAGCTACTCTGTCTTTGCAGTCCATAGCTTACTGCAGCTTTCTTTGTGACCAAACTCAAAATGTTTTAAATTGTTCTGCTGGGGTCCTTCCTTTTGATTCTCCCCGCACAGATCTAGCTAAAATCTCCCAATAGTTGCCATGCTGTCTCCTCAATATTCAACTGCCTTAAAATTTCTTTTGCAAGACTGGTTATTCCTGCACCCCTAATCTCAGTTTCAGTCAGTCTGTGGACATAAATAAAGTGCAGATAAACTTTCTGCCAGGCTGTATTACACTTCATCTGAAGTACAACAGCCAATGTAGTCCTTCTTTCTAGGAAAAAACCTTCTGTACCTGGCCTTTACTAGCTTCCTGGGCTCTGACACTCTCCATACAGAACAGCCCCTGATGCTGCAGCTCTGCCTGTGTAGCCCACATCTCCCAGTCTTCCCTAACTCTTCCCCTTCCCTCAATCCAGTTTCAAAGGCCTTTGAGCCACATGGCCAGGTATTATCACAGCAATGACCCCACTCTCAGTACCACATTTCTCTGTTAGTTATTTTTCTGTCATTGCTGAGACAAAATGTCCCACACCCAAAGCTGCAAAGGAAAGGGTTTATTTAGCTTCCACTTAATACAGGTTTCAGTCCATAGTGACTGGCTCTGAGGCTGGGATGACAAACAAGCATCACAGAGTAAAAACAACATGGTATGCACAAGGCAGCAAAGGTAACCAGAGGGAGTTTAACAGCATCTTTCTGTCCTTTTTATCTTATTCACAGAATTTGAGTGGTACCACACTAATCACTTACATATAGTGGTTTAGTAATCACACACCTTAACCCCAGGGTCACACATTCCATGTTCAACTACCTGTGACAAAGAAACTCCCACTTCATTTACATGAGGGTTTGGGGGGACCTCTAAACATAAGCCATAACAATCACACCTTTAATCCTAGTGCCTTTGAGCCTAGCATGCCATGCTAGGAATCAGTTCCAGCTTCACATACTCTAGATCACACTTATGACCACAGGAAGCTTTGCAGGGACACCTCCCTTCAAAAATCCGTAATTAATTAAAGGTGTTATTTCTCTTCATTGATTTCAGTGTATATACTAGTCCATCTTCATGTTTTCACTGCATAGTGGAGAACAGAACCCATATTCTAGTCAAAGTTGCAGACAACATATGGTGACTAAAAATCATGGCTCAAGATCATCACTGATTCTCCTCCTTTCTGCTACCATACATCCTGTAGACCATGATGGTATTTTTTGAGAGCAGACACTTAAATTTCAGCAGATGTAAAATCCACCCTCTGTTGTTCCTGATCTTGAGAATGCATCTGAAAATTAAAATAAAACAGTTCCTGATGTAAACACATACACGTAATGCAAATAACAATCAAACTCTATTAGGCAAATGTCAATATAGGTTGCTGAGATATGTACTCATATCATAAAAGAGTTATTGTCAGATCTCACAAAATGTACAGTCAGTGGCAATATGTTCTTAGAAGTATAGATCTGTGTAATTATTCACCATACCATTTCCCTTGGATGAGAGAGCCAGCATCCAGAATTGTCAAAAGAAAGGCAACAAAATGAGGGGAACTTGAGGTTTTTTTAAATTGAAATGTTTATTGGTACATTACATATACGCATCATGAGTGCACTCCATAATGGGGATTTGTGCCAGTATAAGACACAACTTAGTTCTCATTTTTTCTTATAGCCCTACCCACCCTACCACCCCTGTATATACATAAAATTTGTTTCCTTTCTTTTTTATTATAATCTCATTATTTTTCCCCCTTCATGAGTTTTTGTCCTATGCTCTCACTTTTAAGAACTGCATCTATTTGAATGAATGGCTTAAAATTTAAGTCTTCTTTTCCTTTTCTGTAATTTGCAACCAATACTACTTTTCTTGCAGAATAACCTACTAAATTAGGAAATATAATTCCTGGCTCATTGTAATTATTAAGTTAGAAAGCAAACAGAGAAGATTTCAAAATACTTCTTACTTGTGTGCAAATCAAGATAGAAATTAGAAAATACATAGATGAGTTTTAATATTTTTCACAGCTTTGGACTTTTGAAAAACTGACTCTGGGCTCCTTGCTAATGGGCCTTTCTGAAAAGTGCTCCCGAATATATACATAAAGTAAAATTTCTAATGAATTTCTCTCCTCCAGAAAAATAAGGATTCTCTGTCCTGGCTAGTTAAGAATCACTAGGCAACCAAAGATAGTTGGTAATCAGGTTTGGAGAATGTAAGTGAAAATTTTCTCTCTTACAGTTTTCCACTTTAGCAAGGCATACAGTGACTTTGTATTTACCCTCTGAGGAGTAAGATAGGTACTAAGAGCCTCCCAGATGATTTGTAGGATTTGTTGACCCTTGCAATCAAGACTAATCCAATATATTCTAATAAGATTATAGAATTTTTTCAGAGAATTTTATATGAGAATTTGGGATGTTTGGAGAAAGGTCCTTCATTTGTTTATGATTGAAGCAAAGGTCTCCAAAATACCTATGCTCTTTATTGTATGTGCTAATAAATGTTAACTTAAAACAATTCAGATGTGCAGAATATTTTCTGTAATGAGGACGAAATGTGGATTTGGAAACTAGAACATCATTGTTAATTGTTTTCTTCTGTATCCTTGAAAAAATTAGTGGTTTACCATCTAATTTCAAACACAAGCAGTCAATTATATTTCTAATGGAGAGAAGAACAAATGTGGTATTTTTCCTGTGTAATTTCAGCAAAGTATGTCCAGAAAAGAAGGCCAAAGGAGTGATGCCAGAGCAAGAGTCACCTCTGGAAGATAACTTCCTTTGTATACACATATATAACTGTATATATGGCACGGATCCTAGTGGGGTCTCTAAGAGGACATTGTCATAAAGTACCAAAGGTCCAGGAATGACCTCTGGAATGACCCTTTGTTCTCAGATGGAATTCTCTTGTCTTTTTCCAGAGAAGGAGAAGGGGCATCAAGAGCTCTCACTCCTGTCTTCTTGTCTTCTTCAAGAACTACATCCAAATCATTTTGGGTTCCCATTCTAAACTCTATAGGGGGAGCATTTTAGTTTCATCACCATTAGTTTGAATGAAACTGAAATTTCTCAGGACAGTGTGACCCTGAGGAGAATGCTGTTGAGTGGAGGGAACATCAGAGGGAAGAGATTGAAAAATGGAAAGGGAGAGTAGAGAACAAATATCCCTCAGGATAGCTGATTTAATATTCAGACATTTTTCTCAGTCTTACCTATAATCTCATTTTTGAATGGGTTAGTTGATTGACAATGCAGTTACAGTCCAGGTAAGAAAAGAATAATGTTTTCTATGTCTATCAACTTATTATTTTATGAGTAGTTGAATAATAGGAACATTCAGATGTTGTTTTCATAATATATCAATTAGATTACTTATTTCTGTGTTGGGATGTGTGTATGCGTGTGTGTGTGTGTATGTGTGTGTGTATGTGTGTGTGTGTGTGTGTGTGTGTGTGTGTGTTTGTGTGTGTGTGTGTTCAAGGTGGGAGAAGAAATTAAGAGAAGCTAAGCAGAGTAAGCTAAAATTCCACAAACATGAGAAAACTTTTCTGTTCAGGTCGTTTCCATCTGACCTTCACTTATATAATGACATTCTCTTTGAAGAAACCAAAGGAAATCAGTAGAAATGGTATACAATGATGTTTTTACTTAAAATGACAACATATGGAGTGGTTTACAAATAGCTAAAGAGTTATAAAAACTTACTAAAATAGAAATGCTTTCCTAAATAAATGTATTTTCTTCCATTTCTTTAATACATACCCACCAGAAGACTATGAAAAAACACCACTTTAAAAATAGTTAATGTTCCCATGCTAGAAAGCTAACTGTGGCATAGTATTTATGAGGAAACACACTACTAAAATGAACATAAAACAGTCTAATGTTCTTGTTATTTAACTAGGATAAATAAGGCAAAAAGGAAAGAAAATAGCAAAAAGAGGAGAAATTAAAATGAGATTCAGAACATTTCAATATTTCTATTTTGTTTTTGATAACTTTGTTGCATTTATATAGTTTAAGATGTTATTTACGCCTAAATGTTCCTCTTGCTGAATCTAGTGTTTAGTTTTCTATAATACTGGTAGAAATATATTGTAATATATTATATTATACACAAATATATTGTAATGTATCATAATATATTATGCACAAACATTTATTTTATTCAACATGAACTTTACAAGGTGAATTGCGATCACATAGTTTAATTTCTACATATATTTGGAGAGATTTTACAAGAAAATTAAAGGCAATATGAATTAAGGTTTTTGGTCTTGAGAAAGTGATCCCTCCTCATTTAAGAGGGTGAGTTGAACACTGATGCAAAGGAGCTCTGAGATATATACCTAAAACTGTTCATGTTAAAATACCAAAAGTCTCCACACAGACATTATTACTACATCAATACATGGCTAAGAATTCAAAGAGTCACAAAAGTTGGCATAAATTCAATGTACTAATTCACCATTATCTGCCATGTTTATACAGCAGTGTAAAATAAAATTGATTTTAGTGGAGTTAGTTTCCAAATTTGGTTCCAACTTTAAAGAATTTATATCCAATGCTGCAACCTACCCTTCACAAGTAAATTCTTGTAGCTGACAATTATTTGCTATCTTATGGAAGAACCTCAGTGATGAACAAATCCTTACTTCCAAAGCATCTGCATAAGTGGAGATACTTGAGAATGGCCTGGGCTCTTCTCTGCCCTTTTAAGTATGTCTTTGAAGTGACTCATAGTAAATTTAAGTCCTTATATACAGGATACCTTTGTGCATGAATAAAAATGCCTTTTACTTTCTTTCTCATAAACACCTAGAATTTGTGTGATGATTCTATGTAAAAAGTGATTTGTGAAACAATTTTAGAGTTTTCACTCTGTTCTGTTTTAGTGTAATTCTTACATGGACCACATCATTGTGGCTATTATTGATAGAAATAGTGGATTTACTGACAAAATTTACTAGAATTATTGCTGCCCTTGTGCACTTGCTATATGAGAAAATGAATAAAATGATAGAATTTTTCAGAGGTCCAGTTAAAGATATGAACCTGGTTGTATAAAAATGTACACAATTAATTGCCTGATATGAAATCAATTCAGATAGAGGCAAACAGAACTATAGAAAACTGGTTAGAATGGTTAACCCAAGCAGAGGAAGAAACTTGGACTATTTTGGATGGGAAACTTGGAGGTTCTCGAAAAATCCTAATGTTGTCAATATCCCCCATGGCTTGTCCTGTTGGATATGGCTCAAGTCTTCTCTGAGGACTTCCAAGGACTGTAAGACTAAACAAAAATATAAATTAATATTTTATAATGATGTACCTGCTAAGACTTGATGTCTTTTATTTTTGTAAGGAAATTGAGAGCATATGTGTCAAAGAGACATTGCATTACGTTAGGTGGACTCATTTCTTTTTTGATATGATTGTATAAATACAGGTAAAGTATATGTAAGATATGTGAGTAAACAGATGATTTGTGACAGTAACATTATTTCTAGCAGTGAATCCACATTTCTATATCACTTCTTATATAGTAATTTCAAATTTACAAACTATATTTCTTGAATATTTTGCTAGCTGGATCTATAAATTGATTAACTGATTTGAAATGCAAAATTAAAGAGAAAAAGGAATTTTCTAGTTTATGTTAAGATTTATTACATGTCATTAATGTACAACAAATAGCACACATTTGCAATCTTCAACTTGTTATATCTTGATATGCATCTACATTCATGAAAATGTAACCACATCAAGGCCGGAAAGATCACCATCACCTCCAGTGGTTTCTTCTTGTCCCTTCTTAATTCTTTCCTCTCATATCTGGCACCTGTGCTTAGATAACATCCTAGTGTACTTTCAATCATTGTAGCTTAATTTGATTCTCTGAAACTAGCAATGGAATCTCATAATATATATATTACTCATAGTATTTTGTGCCCCACCTAGGCTGTTGCATATATTGTTAGTTCACACCTTACTATTCCTGACTAGTAATCCATGGGGTAGGCCTATCCAAATTGTTCACCCATTCACATGTGAATAAAAGTCTGAGTTATTTATATCTTGTGGTTATTACATACAAGACAACAATAAATATTGTTTTAATAATTACAGATTTAAAAGTTAGATGGCCCATTTATGTAATAGATTCATATGTAAATTTCATCAAACTCTGAAGTATTTTCCTAAATAATTGTGCCATCTCATCTCCCAATATTAGAGTTGGAGGGTTTCAATTTTGCGCTATCGGGTAAACTTGCTTTTAATTTTAGTAATTCTAGTAGACATAGTGATATTCTATTGTAGTATTAATTTTTGTTTTCCTAAAGCCAAATAATGTTGATCACTTTGTATTTGCTTTATTGCTATCCATATATCTGCATCAGAGCAATAAATGTTTTGCCCACTTTAATTTATTATTTCAGTTTATAATTTGGATGCAGGTCTTTTATCAAACCAACATTTTGCAAGTATTTTCTCCAGCTTGAGGCTTATCATTTTATTCTCATAACATTGTCTTATAAAGAGCAGATGTTTTTTGTTAATTTGTAGAAGTCCTTTTGTCAGTTTACCCTTCTATCTTTTAGGATTAAATCTGAAATCTATTTACTTGAAACTAATACCCAAGATACATTCCATGTTTCTTCTAAAATGTGTATAGTTTTAGATTTAACATTTTTGTCTTATTTTATGCCTCGAATTAATTCTTTCAGGTGACCCAAAGTCCAGATCAAAGCATCTTTAATTTATTATTTAATTGTTTTTACATCAGTTGCTAATAAGACCATACTTTTTATACTGAATATGCCTTTTGTAAAAAGCAGTTGTCTATATATGTATCCACCTATTTCTACTCACTCTGATATGTTTCATCAATTTTTTTTACCTGTTTCAATGTCCGTTCTACTTCAGTCTAATTATTGTAGCTCCGTAATGAATTCTGAGATGAAATAATGTTTACTACCTACTGACATAATTCTTCTTTTAATGGATATTTCAGCATATGTTTCTATTTGGTTTAATGACAACTTGCCTAGTTCTACAGAAATCTGAATGTTTAGTTTATGATAATATTGTTTCCATATACTAATTTTTAGATTAAGATTTTCATAATTCCTATCCTTAAAACTATCATCTTTTATTTATATCTTCCTTACTTCCCCTAGTATAATTTTATCTTTTAAAACACATTATTTTCATGTAATTTTGTCAGATTAAACTGAATGTTTCTTTTACTTTCTTATGCATACAGTATCTATTTTTAAAATTTTATTTTGTAATTATTTGTTATAGCATACAGTATTACAATTATCTTACAACCTTCTGACATACTTAACTCTGTGTTGTTTGCTTTTAGATTGCATAAGTCTTTCTATGTAGAGAATCAAGTCATGTGTTGATAATAAAAATTGAACTTTTTTTACAATAAAAAATAGCTTTTACTTACTTGTCTCCTGCTACCCTTAGTAAGACTTCTAGCACACCTGCCAGATAGGCTCATTTTACAGAAAGATATTTAGTTTTAATCATTAGACATCCTGTTTATTGTATTTCTATAGATTTTTATTTATTATATGACTTTTCTTGTTTGTTGAAAGTCTAAATCATAAAGGTTTTCCTCTGAAATAGGCTAGGAATACTTAACCCATAATATAAAACATAATAGTGTTAAAGTCAGTATTAATTTTTGATGTGCTGCTCAGTCTGTGCCTGTCCACTCTTATGTCACTCTGTAGGAATTAAGCCTCAGTAAATTGACTCAAAATTGTTAAACAGTGACTATTCATTTTCATTACTGACCCAGGTATATTATGTTCTCTACTAACATCCATGAAATTAAACATTTCAGTTTTAAAACTAAGTAAAGTGTCAGACCATTCAGTTCTACCATTTTCCCAGGATGTAGGAGTGAAGTCTGAAAAAAGTAAAAAAGTCTTTATTTTAATTTTTGTAGACAGGATGTTACTACACAGTTTAGGATCATTTTGAACTTACTGTGTACCTTAGGTTGGCTTAGAACTCCTATTGATTCTCTTGTCTAGGCCTCTCAAGTGCTGGTGACACAAGAGAGCAAGGCCTGGCTCTCTTCTTAAAATGTGAGTTCATGTTCTTCTAAAATCTAAGAATAAATTTTAGGAATGACTGACAGAGGTTCAAGTAGGAAAGTTTTATTGGGGATGAGGGAGAGAGAGGGAGAGGGAGGGAGAGAGAGAGAGAGAGAGAGAGAGAGAGAGAGAAAGAGCTTCTGACTGAGAGACAGAAGGGGGAACCTGGAAAGGTTGGTAACCCAAGGTCATCTTTTCTAGGGGGTATTTTAGGGCTAAAGACCACAAGGTGGGTGGGTTGAAAGTAGAGACTTCTAATAAGATTCAAAGCGCTAGAATCTTGATCAAATGGGGTCCAATGAGAAATTAAGTCATACAGGGTCCTTCCCCCATCAGGAGACTTCCAGGTGGGCCAAATTTTTGGCCCTTTGCCCCCGGGAATTTAAATTACTACATTCCTGGGAGAGGATGAATTTAGACCTTGATTCTTCATTGACTTAATTATTCAGGAGAACGAGGCCTTAATTGGTCACTGTTTCCAGGATTTTTCTGATGTTCTTGACCTTTGGTAACAGTCTCCTTTCTTGTGAGTTTTCTCCAAGGGCCTACCCTATCTCTCTGCTTGACATATGTCTAACTAGCTTTTCTACCTATAATACTGGGATCACAGGAGTATGACACCCTCCCAGCAAAAGAAAATGTTTAAAGCCATCATAACTGAGTCATGAGTGTGCTGTCCAATTGCCTGGGTAGGTAGAAGTGGTCTTCCAGATTTTCTAACTAAGCCCATAGTCCAAGTCAAACAAAGTCTCAAAGGATATTTTTAATGTTAAGATATAAATGTTTCTTTTTAGCTCTTTATTAAATATTATATGCTAAATTCTTTGAAAGTATTAGTTAGTTTAATTATTGTAAAACCTTTGAGTTTGTTATGTGTCATCATTTTCATGGAAATGTGCTCAATTTGTCACATATTTCACTGGAATTTTGACACCTACTCAATAGTAAGAAAATGAAAGGAAAAAGATAACTGGTTTTTTCTTGCCTGTTTGTTTTGTTTATTTGTTCTAAATCTGGCATCCTCAACTTCGATATGGCTTCCAAAAAATGGTAATCATGTTTTATCAGTAATTAGTCTTCTAAAGAAAGGTGCTCAACCACTCTCATACACTTCCACGTGCCAACTGGTATGTTATTCAATCATCACAGCTGTACAGACATATGTGAGTTATATACACAGTATATCACTCATATGCCCACACATGTGCACACATGCACACACACACACACACACACAGCACATGTATCTGTATATTTTGGCAGTTGCTATGTGCTGTATTTCTACATAACAGGTTTGTGGTTTCTAAAAGTGATAAGGAAATTCTGCTGAACACGGACAATCTCCTACTCATTGCCATTCAGAGAGATAACAGCAAACTATTGACATGAACTGTTTAACAAATTACTACACTTTTGCAAACATAAATCAATGAGAACAATGTTTTAACACTGTCTTTCCAGAGTATCAATGATGGAACATCCCTATATTCCATTGTTCTGAACTATTTAGATGCTTGAATTTATATGGGTAGCTGAAGCTCATAAATTTCTTAAAAATCTTATTTCTGATCAGTACATTAGTTCATTAAACTCAGCTTAAGATTCTTATTATCTGGTTTTTGTACAAGTTTTGTCTCTGAAGGTATTAACATATAGAAGAGTGATAAATATTCACCACTAGTTTTGTGATTGAATAAATCATCACAGTATCCCTCTGTTTTTATTGTTTTTATTGCTGGCTTAATAAGCATGACATTGGACCTGTAAGGATGGAGTAAAGATTACAGATCATGAATCATGAAGAGATAGACTTTGAAGGACCAATGGCATCTGTGGTATTATGATCTCCAGCTCCATCCATATTGCCTTGGGTAACAGGATGACATCTTATATAATTCCTTTGAAATGGTCCAAATGTCCATATATTACTCTGCAATATGCTCCTCTTATTCTCCTTGAAGATAATGATCCTTCATCTTAATTTTGACTTACATAACTAGATAATTAAATAGTATTGCAAGTAAATTCTATAATAGTAACATTTCACTTTTGTCTTGCTAGGATTACCCTGCTTTTCTTACAGCAGAAAATGAATCTATTCAAGAAGTATAAATTGTTAGTCTCTGTGGTAATGAGTGACTAATTACCTGTAGTAATAGCTATAAGGAGAGAATGAAAGAATGCTGGGCATTTTTGCTTTTTTTTTTTATTTCTGACTCAGGAAACCTTTTCCCCCCTCTCTTTGTTCCCCCTTCTGTAAATTCAAGTGGGCATAACTTTGATACTGTGAAGTTAAGGAAGAAAGTTACAGTTTAAGGAGAACCAGATAAAGCAGGAAGATGGAGATATGGGTCCTTTGTGGGATCACTGGGATACATGCAGTGAATATTTTAAACTCTGACCTCTTGTTCTCGGAGGCAAAAGAACTTACACTGTTCCAGACACTGAGTCAGATTTTCTGTTATTTTTAGCCAAAGGCACTCCTAAATGATAAATTTCTCTCTGTGGAGATCAACATGTCCTCTCCCCAAGGAATATGTGTAAAATATTTACATAGCCAGATTTGTATGCACTTTATAAAATAAAAGATTCGTGGTGAGCATTAGGCATGATAACCATAACAAAATTCTTAACACTTGTCAAAGTTGGTCCAATTTTTACACAAATGTACAATTGGCATAAGAAAAACTGCAAATCACAATGCTATGTAGCACCAAGCCCCTAATTATGTGTAGCATCCTCTCTGTAAAATTGCTGGGAAGAACTCCTGAAGTACAGAGCTCGGGACATTACACAGATTGTTCAACCTCAACCTGGCTGTACTGAAATGCAATTAAAGTGATTTGCCTCTCTTGATACAACCAAGACTCCAGAGATTTATTCCTGCATACTTTTCCTTATGACTGATTCATCTTTAAATGTGTCTTTTTATTTTTGTATAATTAGAATAAAAAGAGGATGAAAGTATGAATTTACAAATAACATAGTTTCTTGCTATGCTGAGATTTTTTTTACATTTTGGTTAACAATGCTCAAACACAGGGAGATTAATGAGAACAAAATACATAGGAACACACCTCATAGAAGAGATACATAGCAAGTGAGTTCCAAACTTTAATACTTTTAGTTTAGTTCTAAGATGGAAGCAGATGTCTGCATAATATGTAATTACACTTTGGAGTATATCTTCATACAGGTTCTCTCCAGGACAGACTGGCTTGACCAACACAGCAGGGAGCTCTGAAGACACATGAAATGTTCTTGAAGGAACTGTGCAGTGTTGAAGGTGCAGGCATGACTCCATGCCTTAACATGAAGACCAACAGAGTGTGACCTTTTCACAGCTTGAACTCTCATACGTCTGTCATGCTCCTAAGTTTATGTCTATTTTGAACTACGGAAGTTGAGACTGATAGCTTATGTATGCAGTCTGATAAACTATGATGTCATATTTTCAGAAGAGGGAAAGATTTTCACCTTCTTACCACATCATAATATGTCAGTCCTGGGGCCAGGGATTTAGCTCAGTGGTTCCGTCACCTGCTGTGCAAGTTCAAGGGCCGGGATTCGATCCCCTGTAACCACATACAACAATACTGGGCATGGAGACTCATGCCCACCAGCAATCAGTACCACATACCACAGTGCCGAGTGTGGTGGCCCAGCGCTTTTGAGGTAGAGGCAGGAGGATTGCTGTGAGCTCAAAGCTGAATTCAGGGCCAGCCTGAACTACAAAAGTGAGACCCTGCCTCAAAAATAAAAATAAAAATAAAAATAAAAATAAAATGTCAATGATGTAGCCAATAATGCAAGTGTTTGGAATCATTTCAAAGCTACATCTTACTTTGTGTACATCCTCATTCATTCATTCCGTAAATATCTGTTTATTGCCAGAGCTTGTTTGAGTTTTGGTCAATGGTTTGATAAAGGCATATTCAAAATGGATATTGGTGTGTCTCTGCTCATTCTCACATATGGATATTGTGATGTTTGATTGATTGTGTCACTTTGATGAATAAATGCCCATTTAAATCAACTCAGTATAGTCATGAGTGTGGAAGGCCTACCCTAGAGAGAATAATAACCAGAATGTTATAAAGAGAGACAAAGAAGGAAAGCTTGCTTCTGCTTCTTTGGAGGAGCTCCAGTTTTTGCCTTTATCCTGAACCTCATCTTCTGGTTTCCAGCCCAGAACCTGTGGCCTCCTGACATGGATTCACATGAGAATCAAAACTGAGTTGTCAGCCTTTGACTGGACCCTTCAGATCCTCAGTGCAAAGATGGATCTTTTGTACTTTCCTCACTGGATTCTGAGTGGCCCTCTAGTTATAAGATAGCATGGCCTATCTTGTACATAGTTACATATTTGTATGTCATGTATTTAATTTGTTTCCCTAGTAAGATAGAGATGTCTATTCAAGTGCTATTCAGCTACATCCATTCTCTTACTGATTTTCTTAGTTTTCAGGAAATGTGACATGACATTCAACCCAATCTTGCCATTTTTAGTATTGAAGTCTTATTAAAAATATGTAAGTCAAATTTTATTGTCAGTCTTCTAATAAATCAGTCATGATTGTCTTATAAGTATATTTAAATCTTACAAGTAACATTTTAAGTGCTATCATATTTTATATCTTAAACTCTACATTTTATCATAATGTCATCATTCTCAAAGCTCTTATAGCATATTTCAGATTTAAGAAAGCTTAATGATCATGGATTACAGGTCTATCAGTTTATGGACAAAAAGCATAAAATGTTAAAGGAATTCAATGCTGCCAGGTTGAAGAAATTCAGGTTAAATTATAGATTATTGAAAGGCAGACAAATAACTTTTTCTCAGTAATGTCAATTAATTTTTTCCTGTAGATACTGATTTTTATTACAAAGAAATAGTTATCAACGCACTGATTTTTTTTTAATTTTTGCAATGTATTACCCTATATAACATCTGCTTCTTTTAGAAGAATGATTCAGCATTTTGGATTATCTATATGTGTGTATTCCTCAAATTCATTTTAACATTTACTTATTCTTCATTAAATGCATATATTATACTAATGACTTACTATTATATATTTATTTTTATGATTCAAAATTTTAACTGTTTGAAAAAATTATAACTTGGAGGCACTCCTGATTCTACTTACAAGTGGTGCAACTGTGATTATAAATATTAAAATAGACATAAATTGGTCAAATTTAATTATTTCATTACTGGCAAATCACAGATTAGAATACAGCTCTTTCCCTTTTGCCTACTAATATTTAATTAGAGATGTATCTTCAAACTTTCTTTTGCTTTTCTATAGTTCTGTTTTTTATATTTTGTTACCTAAATATGTATTGTGTGCATCAACACACACATAATCTGAACAAGAGAAACCTAAAAGTCATCTAAAGTTTAAGAAACTGCTATAATATGATATTTCACTGAATTTGTTCATTACTGAATTTCAACTAGTGGTAAAATAAGGAATAATTAGTCATACAGAAGGACACATGTTAGTGACTTGGTACATGCAACTTTCATTTTGTTTGTAGTAAACATTTTGTTTATAAAACAAACATTTATTTATAGTAAGTTGCTATGGCTCTTAGAAAACAGTGGTTATGGAGTAAGCAGGGTTGCTGAGGTATATGAGGGATCTATCTATCATCTATCTATAATATTATGGTGTATTTATATTAACATATATGCATTCTGCTGGCCATTTGTTTTCATTGCAATTATTTAGGCATACTATTTCCCTTCTGTAATGTAAATGTTTCCATTTAAAACAAAGTTTCAAATGTCAAATAGTGTATTTTCTATTCTAAAAAGGAAATAAAGATTAAGTGAGGGAAGGTATTGAGTTTAAGATCAACACTTGGAAAAAATATGTTAAATTAGAATTTAACAGGTCAGAAACAGAACTATGCAGATAAAAAAATTTTGAAAAAAATTCCTAGGCAGAAATATTTGATTGGGTTTATTTTCCTTCTTGAATAACATAATGAATAAGGAAGAGGTGAGAAAGTTCTGGTTTATAGGGACTTCTAAATCATTCTTTGAAAAGGGAAGTAACTTATGCAAAAAAAAATAGCTGTCTAGTTATACTTCATGTATACCTGAGTGCCCCAATCTCAGCTTTGATGTTCTAGTTTTCCTTACATAAATAATCTTTAGCTGCTGAAGTCGTTGGTTCAAACCAATGTTTTCCAAATTAGAATGTTAGTGATTTCTATGTTACAAAGGAGAGAAGAGTAGTTGGGTAACTTACAATTAAATGCTTATGGAACTCTAGGTGTATTAAAGTCAAATCTCTCTCTCTCTCTGCCTCAGTCTCTGTCTCTGTCTCTCTCTCTCTGTTCATCTAAAAGTTTTAGTTCTGTTAGTTTAACTTTTATAATTTTTTAATTTAGTTTTTTGAGATTGTATTTGATAGAGACTACTAGGGACCTTCTAGCTTTGTACATAGGGCTGATCTAATCAAAGACAATCCTTGATACTAAATTGGAATCTTGTTGGCCAAAGACATAGCTCAGTGGTGCTGTACATTCTTGGCCAGTGAAAGGTCCTGAGTTCCATTCCCAGATTCCACTAAAAGTACAGGTTTCTTATATAATGTGGTATAATACTTATATGTAGCTTACATATATTTTCCAATATACTTTAAATAATTTCTGGACTACTTTTGGTACTTAATACTATGTTAATATCATGTAATTCATTGTTACAATGTATGGCTTAAGGTCCAATGGCCAGAAAAAGTATCTGTATGTGTTCAGTATAAATATAATTTTAAAAAAATCTTCTACCTAAAACAGGTCGAATATTTGAATGCAGACCCTGAAGGTGTTGATGAACTTGTTTTTTCTGTTAATCACTGTGCTCCCAAAGACAAGCATAGTATACATTCAATAGGTACTTTCTAAATACAATGTCTTTGCATCAGTTCTGTTAATCATGTGTCCTTTATTTTAAATAAGGCATTTTTAATTTATTTTGTTAATTTGGTAACTTCAAGTAGTTTTATTTAAATTAAAAAGTAAAACTATTATTTAAGTAAATAGGCTTGTTTTGAGATTCAAAATGCACCTAGGGAAACCAGTGATTTAGTTCAGTGGTTCCGGTGCCCGTCTTGCAAGTGCAAGGACCTGGGTTTGATCCTCAGTAACCACATACAATACTGGGCATGGAGACTCATGCCCAGCAGCAATCAGTACCACATACCACAGTGCCAGGCATGGTGGCTCATGCCTGTAATCCTAGAACTTGGGAAGCAGAAGCAGGAGGATTGCTGTGATGTGAGTTTGAGGCTGAGCTCAGAGCCAGCCTGAACTACAAAGTGAGACCCTGTCTCAAAAAAAAAAAAAAATACACCTAGGAGGTTTTGCCTTTGTAAAAGTTGTTAATATGGCACACATGATGGTGCCTGGTAAAGTTCCAGAAGATCACATGGGGCAAATGTGCCAGTAAAGTCCACTGAAGCTACTTGAACAAAGTCACATAGCTTATTTTTGTGAAGCAACCTCCAAATAGAATCCAGGTCTTGAAATTTCTAGCTCAATGCCCTTGACATGGTGATTATCATTCTTATTTGTATGGTTTTTTCAAACATTTATTAAGTAATAAATTTAGTACTGAGATTAAATCATATTTATGAGCAGTGTATCTGAGGCTAAATGGCAGAGGATAACCTAATTGTCAGACACAACAGTGTGTCTGTATTAAAACAGTGCATACTAATAAAAAATAACAGGCAAATAAAAACACAAAAGACAAATAACCTCTAAAAGAGTCCCTGAGCACAGATATCTTTATGGTTTTGAATTCAAAGTATTCCATCCTTAGCCAGAACATTTTTATGAAGAATTATGTAAAAGAGTAGATTAACTTCATTTAACTGCCAAAGAGATGAAGATGTGGACTGACAGTATTCATGATGTCCACTGCTTTCTGCCTCACTCTCTTTTCCTGAACATAATTGGCTTTGACTGGGCAAATCATGTTGTTTTCATTGTAATGTCACTGCAATTTATGATTCTGTAAGGCACATGAAGAGACTTTTTATTTCATTTGTTTTGCACTTCATTTTAATGCCACACAGGGAAATTACCTACACAACTATGCATGCTACCTTTTATTAGTTTCACCACAATCCATTTCCATATTTTTGATCACCATCAGATTTTATTTTAGCTCTTCTGTGTTGTAGAATTAACTTCGCTTCCACAATTAGATCATTTGCCTTTAGACCCTTTTTTTGTAAATTATTTTTATACAGTGCTGTATTAAATGCAGACACATACCCAGTTAAACAAAACTATAAAAATAATCTGCTTAATATTACACAACATTTATGATACAATTTTATTTTCAAACAAGAATCCTGCCATAGACTTTATTATAGTCATTCTCTTAATAATCTTTGAGAAGCAAGCAAAAATATCAAACCCTAATATAAAGATTCTTTCCTTTTGCTGGCTGAAAAATTTAATTGTATCAACCTTTTATTATATGTAAGTGCACAGTTTCTATTCATCAGATTAAATGCAAACGCAATCAGGGTAATGCTAATTTCATACACTTTATGGCAAATGACAATCAGTGGTGGGATTGACATGTACTGGAGAATTAACATGACCCAGGGAGTTATGTTCCACAAAGATAAACAATTCCTTTGTGTTTATTTCTTGTGGTGTCAAAAGCAAATTACTTTCTTTGTATGTATTAACTATTTTCTGCTACCTAGTCACAAGTTTTTATTTGTCTACTTGCACTTGGAATTCATTTACATTGGAACATAGATTTTTTTTTTTTTGTCTTTTTAGCTTTATCTACTAAATTAATGTGTTTCACAAGATACTCTGAATTCACATCTAGGAAACTTGATATTGCAAATGCAGAGGTTCTGGGGGAAAGGAGAAACTACCAAGGGGGGTAGACTATTATGAAAACAAGACACAGTTTTGTAAATATCATACCAGAAGTGTCAGTAGAATCTAGAGTGTAATGGAGGAGAAAGAGTTAGTTCTAGGAAGTGATGTAAAGTGACTATATTTCAAGTCATTTTAATTCTGCTATGTTCTAATCCTGCTATGCTAGGAGGCTATTGGCCTAGCATAGGCCTGCTATTCTTTTTATACAATGCTGTATTAAATGCACATAGGATAGGCCTATGCTAGGCCTCTCTTTTCCATCAGATGGCCCAAAGTCCCTCAAGGGTATTCTGTCATGTATTTACTAATTTTCTTTTCTGTGGCTCCTCTAGATCCTCATGGAGGGCCATGGTCACATCAAAAGGCCTACTGCCAATCTGAAGATGTGTATCTTGACTGCTACAAGCTTTGTTCACAGGTTCATCCTAAATGACTCTGCCCCCCAAAGCTCTGAGGACAACTCTGGCCCTCTGCAGCTGGGCTCCTTCAGGTTCATGATAAGCATGGCCAAATAGGAAATGACATTTCACAAGCAGAGGCCCATGTTTTCTTCTACATAAGCTGTTTCCCGCTGCCATTGGTGTGGGTCAGTTCATGTAGTGTTCTGCAGCAGTAGTCCTAATGAAGCCTCATGCAGCTTTTACAGTTTTCCTATTGGTGATTTCATTTAAGCAGGCTCAAGTGTTGAGACCAAAGTCTGTACTCGATAGCTTGGGTTTCAATGTGCCCCGAAGGTCTCATTTGGTCAGATAAAGCTGAATCTGGGATGTGTTGGTATTAAGCGTGTGGGACACTAAAGCACTGAACGTGAGTGAGATGTTTGGCACAGCCCTCCTTCCAGTAGCCTAGATGGATAAAAAAGGCAGAAAGACATAGAGATGTCTCTCTCTCTTGTCTTTACCTTTACCTTTGCTACTTTGTGTGGGCCATGTTATTTCTCCCCTGTGTTTGCCATCCCTGTCTTAGAGCCAGCTAACTAGGAACAGAAACCTCTAAGTATTGTAAGCTGAATAAGCCCCCTCTCTTCTCACTATGGGTGTTGAGTATTTTGTCTCATAGGTGAAAAGAAAGTAACTAACACTGCTGATGATGCAACTAGCCAGCAGCTGAGGCTCCTAACATTGGGGGCTGTTGGCAGTGGCAGAATGGTGGAGAGTTGTGAAGAATGCCCAAGATTCATCTTTGGTCACTGGTACACTGCCTGAGGACTGCTAGTAGCTACTGGTTCCAGCAGCCTGGAAAGTGGTGGAGGGCTAGTAACACTAATAGCTACTGGCTGCTGGCATTCAGCTCAGGCCTGTTAACACAGAAAAAGTGATACATTTCACCTGTGATTTCTATCAAAATTGAGCAAAGGAACTACATATCAGGTAATTAATAACATTTTATTACATTTTATAACATGATTTTTATTCTTTGAATTAGCAAAGATTTCATGAAGCCAAGCCTGTGAAAGCAGTATTGTGATATGACTTTCCTACATTAAGAAGAAATATTGTGGATTTTAATATTTATCAGATCATCCATTTGCTATTAAGTGTTCATTGACAATCTATCACCATTCCTTGCAAGTATATTAGTGTAAGGAAAAAAGGAACAGTACCTGCTACTACTGAAAGTCTCACAGACTACAAATATATACTTTAAGCCTAGATAACTTGAAAAGTGTGGTGGTTTTTTCTTTGTTTGTTACAGTTTTTGTGATGGGGCCTCACTTTGTAGTTCAGGTTGGCCCTGAACTCACTATGAGTGAGTTCAGGCAAGTCTCAAACTCATGACAGTCCTCCTGCATCTGTCTCCTCAGTGCTGGGATTACAAGAGTGAGCCACGATGTCTGGCTAAAGACAACCTGAAAAGTATTACTTTAAAAAATGATATGAAGTAGAAGGTGTTTCACACTCCAAAGATATATTAAATTATGCACATCTTTGAGTTGTCTATCTTATTGTGTTAAACATTCATCATAACAAATAAAAATGCTGGTTTGTTTTAATGTATAATCATGATTATTTTTTCTTGGAAATATCTTTCAAAATAATTTTGAAAACATACTTGTTTTATTGAGGGTATATTTATTGGCTACCAAAATCCAGTAACTCTCCACTGAATTCTGCTCAATGGCTACAAAATGAAATGAAGTTATTAAATAGAACAAAGTAAAATAAACTACAGATAAATGCACTTATTCTCATAGGTCACACCCTGTAGTGTGAGACTAGAAAGGAAGAACAGTTACATATATAGAATGTCAAGGGATACTAATAATAACATATGCTGTGAAGACAGATCAAGGAGCTAAGGTGATGGGGTAGTCTGTAGGTGTGCAGTTTTACATGAGGATCCTGACATCTCTTTGGAAAGGCTGTCGGAGAGGCACAGGATGTAGAGGTGAAGAGGTGAGACAGAAAGATACGTGAAGCAAAACAAACATAGACATACTGATAGGGGAGGTCATCTGGCTTATCCTGGGAAAACAGATGGAACACGCTAGTGTATGAGGAGCAGAAAAGGGGGGCAACAGGATGGGAAAGAACAGTGGAGATATCAGACTCAGGCTGAAGCACACTGGCTGCTATGGTGACTGGGCTTTATTCTGGAAGTTTTAAGAAAGTGATATGTGGTTTCCCTAGAACTGTAGTATGATTTTAGTAGAATTTTGAAAAACAAGATATCATTTGTTGATAATAGATCAGAAAGAAGTGATGAGTGTTTCAGTTGGTGGCTATTCCAATAACCCGGGAGGAATCTAACCCAAACTTGACATCATAAACTGATTTCAGATTGATAAAAATGTGACAGAAGGTAAATGGAAGATTTTTAAAGCTAATCTAGCAATCTGATGACTAACTAGATGGAAGGAGTTAAGAAAGAGGATTTAAAATAAACTCTGAGCAGTATCTGGTCAAGCTTCACTGTTGAGAATCCAGTATGTTGGTTGCTTATCTGAGTAATAGAATTATAGCCATTGCAGAGACAGTGATGATAGTGAGGGACAGAATGGAGGACCAGGCCATGCAGTGGCCTGAAGCAGTGAGGTGGGTCCAGTGGACATGTGGGAAGACCAGCCCAGAGCTTGCTTTGGTGTCCAATGGAGAGAGATAGGACAATGTTGATAGCAAGTCCCACAGATGTGCACTGGTTTCACTTACTTTCTGACACTTATTTGTAAGTTTCATGTTTTTGAACTCTAGTCATATGCTATTTTTCTTTCACTTGCTGCTCAATCTTAAGCAATATATTTTTTGTAAGGACAAGGAAATAGGTGAAGAGGAAAGAGGAGCAGAGACCATGGAGATGGAAAAAATAGTGAGAAGATGAAGAAAAGAGGTAAAAAAAGAAAGCAGAGTAAAATAAACAGAAACAGAAAAACTTAAATGACACTTCGGTAACTGGGCTAGTAGTCTTATTTTAGGATTAAAGGTAAGGAGAAAAAATTTGATTGGCATTGATAGATTAAAAGCAGAATAGTGACAGAAGATATTTTTATTTTTTAAATCTAGCTACCAGTGAAATTTGCATAACTATCATTCAAAAATATTTGCATATTTTATTTAGTACTCAAAGTGTCAGAGAGCTTTAAGGAGGGAGAGGATGGAATATATATATATATATAATCTATCAACCTATTGTCTATCTATCTATGTATCTATAATTTAACCCGTAAATTACTTTATAAAAACAGCTTTATACAAACAGTTTCATATAGGCAGAGTTGTTAAGTTTAAATAGAGGAAGAATTTATAACAGAAAAATTAGTATCTTCATTATGCATTTATTCTCAGATATTAAATTTGCTTGAAGAAAGCTATTGTCTAAAATTCATAACATGTGTGTTTTTAAAATCTACAATTCTGTATATTAAATCATAGTACCTGTGTCTCCTTTATATTTCCTACTTTAGCTGCTTTACTTTTATTAAGAACAATGACTACAGTAAGAAAACATTCCATTTTTCAACATAGGATAGCACTTAAAATAATTTGTCTCTGAGACCTCAACAGATAATTTAATACAGTATTTTATTGCTTGTCTGAGATTAAACCTTGCAACCATAAGCATATTATTAAATAGCTTAGGTAGATACTTACTCTGTTATACTCATTCTGTATGTTTTCTACAGAATATAAAGTGAAATTTGGTAAATAGAGAGCTAATATCAGAATTAAATACTTTCCCCAATTTAAAGGAAAACAGGAAACTGAAAGACAAAGTGGTCAAAGCCTTGTAAGTCTAGGGAGAAAGGGTCTACATGGTGGAAGTGTGAACTCATACAAGCGGGAAGGAGAGACTCATGGTAGAGTATGCAGCATTTTGGATCCATGCCCTTCATGTAGTTCTCTGACTACTGGCATCTTAGTTAGTGTCTTATGTAAGGTTCAGAGAGATTGCTCCTCTCTGCACTCTGTTTTATAGTCTCATTAGCAATAAAAAATGCTTTCTAAAATTTTATCATGAAGATATTAATGCCTTAATCAAGTATATCTTCTGAGACTTGATCAATTTTTCTGTGTATCTCCCATTGATACATGAGTTCACTGTCATTAATCTTCTATTGTGTTTCGTCTTTCTCTTATTCATTTTGGTTTTACCTAAGAACTGTGGAGGAACGTTCAGATTTTCATCACTGTGACTGAATTCTTGAGAAAGTCAGTTTAAGCAAGAAAGCATCACTTTGGCTCAGTGTTTCAGTTCATGGCCGACTGATTCTCAGACAGAAATCTCATGATGAAAAGGCAGACAAAGGAAAACTATTCATCTTGTGGGAGCCAGAAAACAGGGAAGAAAAGAACCAAATGTGAATAAATTAGGGATTACTTATTGTTGCCAAGTAATACCCACAGAGAAGTATCTAGAAATATGATTTATATACTGGTAGGTATCTCTCAAACTAATCAGGTTGACAATAAAGATTAATGATTTCAGATTTAGAGGGTAGTTATGTTTCCTTTTCCTAAGTTTCCTTAGATAGAAAAAAGTGATAATCAACTGGAGCTTACCCTATACTTTTTAAGAGTTGTACATGAACAAATGCAAATTTGGAATATTTTCAAATAAAATTTATTCCTTTCTTCTGAATTGAGTAGGGTCTAGACAGAGAAAGAACTGCTGTATTATGATAATATTCATGTCAGTTAACTGTGTGAATTTAATTAGTGATCTTCGTTGGCAATGAATCACTTGGAAGAAATCATCCACACAAAAAAATGGAAACAAGGTTTTTATTTGGAATAAATGAGAGAATGAATTGACATAAACCCAAAACTCATATTTTGATTTATTTATAAAAGTTGAGATACTGGAGTCAAATGTGATTACAAAGTTTTTCCCAAGTAAATATATACATTTTTCCCTCTGGGCTATGGTTTTTAATATTTGAAAAATGGTATAGGAGACCCAAGTAAAAATAGTTCATGCTCCTATTCACTACTTCAGAACATCAAAGGAAAATTATATTTCCAAAGTCAACTGTTGTACTATAAGATCTGTCAGGTAATTCAGACTGTACGACATGAGGCTTTCAATTGCACTCAAAAATTGATCTTAAACTCACTTCTATGGAAAAGGAAATAGACAGAGGGAGGGAAATGGCTTATCAAGTACATTTTAAAAAGCACAAAGTAGAACTTGGATAAGATTCACACTTAAGTGTATTTTCTCTCACTTCTTCTCTTTCCATAGAGATCATGGGAATAAAATATTTAAGTGCCAATTTGATATTCTTCATTCTAATTATGGACTTTTTCTCATCAGAAACCTTCAATATTTGCATTCTAATTTTATTTTGTAAAATCTGAATTACTTATGGATGGAAAGAAAAAATAAGGTAAGAAATTAATTCAATTTGAGATAAATGTATTGAGTTCTTGATATATGAAAGTCTCCTTAAATTTTTACCAGGCAGGAAAAGGGATACAAATGGAAATATTCTATCCTTTCACTGCGAGACGACCAGAGAGCTTTTGTGTCTTTATACTTTTTTATATAATTTTCTTAATTGTTTTTACTAACTCCAATGTTATGTTTACATGACCATTGAGACTAAAAACCTATCAATTTACTTCTAGTGGTTGAATTCTAGCCAGAAATACTGAGGCCAGAAATTTTTCAACTGTTCCAGTTTGCTTTTCTGACAACTGCTTCAACTTTTTTTTCTGATTTTTTACTAATTTCCTTAGTTCTAAACATGACTGACATAATTCATGATATTTAGATCCACTGAGAATTAGGTCACTGATCTTTAGGGACAAAGTTCTTATAAAATCTGTTGAGTTAGAAGAAACATCAGAAAGAAACTCAATGTTGATTCTCTGAGCAAAATTAAACTTGCAATAGACAAAGGGCTTCTTCACTAAGACTCTCCTGAAACTTCTTAAATACCACAGAGGTCTCAATAATATCCTGATGAAAACCATCTTGATGAAGAAGAAGACAGGAGGCAGAAATATGTTGATTTTACTTCTTTAAAATACACTGAATCCATGAGAAAAGGAGAAACATTCTCTTTAATTTATGTTTCTTGTGCCTCACTGTCACTTTCCAGGGATTTTAGGAAAGTTCCTCACAGGTTGAGCATGCTTAATAACATAGTCTATGTCTAGAAAAGGTGTATATTAAAACTGAAAATGTTTCTGAAGCCCCAGACAAGTTTTTCAACTATTTATTCTTAATCTAATATTTATAAATGCAAAATATTATCGCTTAGTTTTGACAAGGTGAATAAACACATGGGTGGATATGAACATTTGTTTTCAGGCTTTTGATGAAATTACCCATTCAAATTAATGGCATAGGTGTTAGGTAGATCGCCCATATTTTCATCAATGGCAAGTGCCGTTATTGACTCTTTAAAAATGACCAAATTAAACTTATTTGTCCATAAGTGATTATCATATCTAAAGAAATCCCACACTCATTAATGAGTCACTTCTCATTCTTCCTTTCCATCCAGTCATTAGTGACCACTAGCCTACGTCCTATCTCCATGAATTTGTCTATTTTTGGAAACTAATATAAATGAAACCATAAAACATATGCTCATTGTATCTAGCTTCTTTCACTTAGCATGATGCTTGTGAAATATATTCATATTATAGAATACAGCACTATTTCAGAGACCTAGGGTTTGTGGCCGTCCTGTTTATAAAAGTGGCCATTCAAAATGACAAAATATGAGTTTGTATGCATTAAACATCTTGTTAATTTGACTCTAAGACATATTTGACTCTAAGACTTTTCTTTCTGGTTTGAGGAATTAATTTTCCTTCTCTAGTAGTCCTTCTACACCTATCTCCAAATTGAGTAGGGGATACAAGTTTTTCTTAAAGAGCAGAATGTTTTACATTTAAGGAGTGCCACTTTATTTTCATTTTCCAAGTGAACTACTCAGCACACATAGCTAATTCTGGTGAACTTTTGAATACCTGAGCATCTGCTACTTTTTTAACATGTACATCCATGATGCCCTTGGGCACAGAAGTGCTGATCTGGGTTACGGCACATCACACTTGTCCTTGTAATGTTTATGTTACAATTCCCTTCTGAGATATGCTGTATCAAAATAATAATGATTTCCATTAGTTGTAAAACTACGGAGTAATAACCCATTTTTTAATCCTGAAGAATATTTTGGTCTCTTGGGCAATTACGGGAGTGAAGAGGGCAGAAAGAAAACTCATGTCTGTATGTAAGAGAGGTGACATGATAAAGCTAAGAATGACATTAACTTTTTGCTTTAATTTTGTTTTCTTTATTGATTCATTATATATACACATCATGGTTACATTCAGCTTTGAGAATTTGTACAAGTATATAACAGGACTTAATTCTCATTTTTTTTGAGACAGTGTCTCTCTTTGTAGTACAGTCTAGCCCTGAACTCACTATGTAGCCCAAGTTAGCCTTGAACTCACAGCAGTCCTTCTGCTTCTGCATCCTGAGTGCTGGAATTACAAGCATGAGCCACCACACCCAGCACTGTGGTATATGGTACTGATTGCTGCTGGGCATGAGTCTCTACATCCAGTACTGTATGTGGTTACCAGGGGATCGAACCCGGATCCTTGAGCTTGTAAGGCAGGCACCAGAACCACTGAGCTAAATCCCTGGCCCTGACATAAACTTTTAACATTTGGGTAATCTAGGTAGTATGTGGAAACATTTTATGGTACTTTTCAACTTTTGTAAATCTGAAATGATATAATGTATTTGTTGCACAATACAGATCTATAATAATAATAAAGAGGAAAAGTAAATTGAAAGCAAGAAAATTTTTAAAAATTTCATTTTAAAAGAAGAAAGAACTTTAGTATAATGTTAGCCTCTTTGTAATCCTATATGCCAGCGTTTTATGTTCAAGAGTTATAAAGGTAATTAAGAGAAACAGAACTTGTATTTGTCAAATTTAAGAGAGTTTTCAGTTAATTGTAAGGAAATATAATTCTCTGTGTATCTAAATTAACAATTATTATTAATTTCTTGAATATTTGTGAAATAATATTTATACTCTGTTTTGCCACTAAAATTTGACTACATTTTTGGTTTCCTCAAGTCAGGACCAATACAGAGTCCATCAAAAATATTTACACACTTCAGGAAATGAAGAGTATGATACTTTCTCAACAGATGGTGTTACCCTCATAGGGGATGTTGCATATCACAGAATATACATTTCAGCTCTTTGAGAAAAAATAGAAAATGTGTGCAGTAACCTCAGTGATCAAGATTACCCAGACAGCAGTTCATAGTACTAATAATATCTGGAGATCATGGCCAACACTTTGAACACATCTTGAAATTACAAAGCCCCAAAGTGACTTGTATTAATCTCATGATGTGACAATAAATTTAGCATTAAAATATTTGTATGAGTTTTTATTTTTCTGAAATGTGTACACATGTTTTTTAATAGACTGTGTATAACCCATTAAAAATGGAAAAAACAGGTTGACATCTTCAAGGAGGCGCTGATGGAAGGCTTCTTATGGCACAACTCAGATAAACTTACTTGCACATAGCTTTACAAGGGAGAGACATGTACTCACACACATGTGGGGAGGAGAAAGATGGATTGAGGAATATGAAGAGCTTTAAGTCTTAGAAACAATCAGTTATCCCTAGCCTAGGATGGATGGCCATTCAGAATTGTCCTGGAGATGAGAAGGAAGCCAAGTTTTATACCCCACAGCAACTGTTCCTTACATGTTGGTTTTCCATTACCTTGCATGAAGTAAAGCTCCTCACCAAGCAGATGCAAAGCTAAGAGCTGTGTCATCACTTCCAGCATGAGGGTGAATAAACACGAGAGCCAATAGGCTGGGGTCTGAGCTGTGTATCTATTATCTTTTAGCTCCTAAGCTTTAAGCCCCAGAGGGCCAGAGATGATACATCTCAAATGCCCCATGAGAGTGACTCAAATGTTTCCTGTTGAATAAATATGGGAACAGAAAATTGAAACTGGATTTGAACTTTCAGTGAAAGAACATACACGGAAGTGGAAGACTATAGGAAAAGAAAGATAATGAAAAGTAGTTGGAGTCAACACTTAGGGGATTGATGCCATGTTGTGCCCACCCTTGCTAGTCAAATAGAAATGCTGCTATAAATGTTAGAAGAAAATATTTTTCAGAGAAATTATGATTATCACACCAAGACATTTGAAGACATTTACTCATAAAAGATGTGTGGAATAATTGTAGCCTGAAGAACTTGACAATGAAGCTCTAGAAGTAACCCTAACACAAATGAAATAGGTGTTAGTGCTAAAGACATCAGGGGTTGCAGAGAAAATGGCAGGTGTAAGTATATGCTGACCTGAAAAAAATCAAACAATAAAGATTTGAATAAAGAAAAATGATTGACCACTACTGGACTTCATAGCATGAGATCTAGTAAATAACATTGTTGATAGAGAAACAATACTGAGAAAATGAGGGTTCAAGGAAGATCCTAAGTTATATTTTAGATGTACAAAGATTGATGTAAGACAGAATCATCTTATTAAAACCTTAGATATGTCAGAACTAAGGGGAAAGCCCCAAGGCCTTATCATCTGGGACTTATCATTGCAACCATAAACCTATGTACCTTCTCAAAGCCAGCCCTACTATAATAAGGTTGCTACAGCTAAGGGATAATGATTTCTTTTATTGCTTGCATCCTGTCAGCTCTACCTTCAACAAAGGGCAATGATAATGCCCTTAAAAGGACTCCAGCTCCAAGTTTTTATTGGGTTAGGCCACATGCCTGGCTGACCAAGCTACAGTCCTCACAGACTGGATGGCTGCACTTCAGTGAAGGGCAAAGTGATTAATGGATGGCCTTTCCTTTGCCAAGTTTTGGGGGATCAGACAAGAAAAAGAACCATTTATGTATTAAATAAATGATAAAGATATTATTTCTTGCCAGACATTAGATCCCTAAATAGAAATGCATTAAGGTTGACTGTGATGTCAAAATTATTTTCCCCCAGAGGTGGGGAGATTCTGGGAAATATATATCAGGGTGCCTGGAAATAGACATCCCAAGAGCACATAGCTGAATGGACTAAATTTCTGTTGTTGGTCAGCCTGATTAGTCAGCACACAATGCTAACACAGCCAAAGTCAAAGATTGGAACATTCCCTTAGCCAGTTAATTCTGCTCCTTCTCTAAGCATAGAATCTTAAGTCAACTATCTCAAAGATTAGAAAGTCTTACAGCGACAGTGTTTATGAATGTTCCAGCAAAGCAAATATTTTTTCCTAAGAAAGTCAGGAAATGATACAGTTAATGGTGATGAGAAGTTTTGTCATAGTATGTAAAGGTATATGGAATAAAAAATATACAGTTACTAAGATATTATACTCATAATTCCATTTTGTTCCACAGGTCTGACACTTGGCATCATCTTTTTACCTATAATATGTAACTTTTTGTATACATCATCTATGTTTGCTGATATACTATCCTGGAAATAAATCCTTATCCTTTATTCTTTCCTAGGAATAAATGCAGCCCACAGTTCATTCTCAGTAGATAGTTATTGGATGTAAAGTGCATATACTTGGATGGTGATCAGTATCTTTGTTGTGTACAAGTTCATCCAGGCACAGAAAGGATGAGTGTTTTGCCTAAAGCCATACAGTTGGAAAGGGTTAGAACTAAGATTCAGACCAGATTTTCTGAATCCAGAGCCAACACCACACTGCCTGATTGTCTAGAGAGAGCAACAAATAAAGAAGTCAGTGACAAGAATGGAGGATGAGAACTTGTAATCATTCCAAAAAGATTTTGAGTTTCTAGCAGAGATTCCAAGGAGCCATTGATAGGAAAGAGCTTGAGGAGACTCTGCCTAATTTATAAGTGTAAAAACAATGAAATTTTAGGATTTATACAGAGTAGAAAAATAGAGTGGCCATTAATGGACAAAATATCTGATTTTGGTGATAATAACATTCTATTTAAGCAGAGATTGCTTAAAGAGATTGCTTGCTTCTGTGTAGAATCATACTCATGAAGAGCCTACTGTGTGCCAGCTAACATGACACTTATGCTCCATTTTGTTAAGAAGAGTGTATAGTGGGCATTTTACTATTCTGTTTCCAGGTTAATGTTAAAGACTTTGTAGGAAGTGATGCTGTGACTTATTTTAATGACAGTTTAAGATATTCATACCATTCCTCAGTAAGTCTTCCTTATCCCTTGTAGGACTCTATGTCTAATCAAAAAGCCAACAACTGTACAAATATTTTTACATGATCTACTTCATAAAAACATTATTTATTTTGAAAAAGCATTATTAGTATATAAAAAAATCAATTAAAAATCAAAATCCAGCTAAATAATTATATATGGGACAGCTATTAAATTATCTTGTGAAGTATATAATTACAAGATTGTTAATGTTCATAATGCAATATATGAAAAATAAGTATGTAATGTAGGATTCACAATGTTTCTTCATTTTAGAAACAGTATATGTTTCATGTTTGTGAGGTTGAATTAATTTATACTACAGTACTCAAACTGAGGCAGTCATTTTACTTCTTATAACATCTCACATCAGATTTATCCCACACTGGGAAATAAGAATCAATTTAATTTGGTTAAAATTACTATTTCTTTTATCTGTTGGCTGTAACTCCTTTCTATTCTATTTCACAGATGATAATATCCAAGATAGTGTTAGGAATATAATAATAAATAAAGATAGAGAAACAGCTCAGTCCAGCCAGACCTGCCTTGAAAGTACAAGGTCCTGACTTTGCATCTTCGTACCAGAAAAAGAAAGAAAGAAAGAAAGAAAGAAAGAAAGAAAGAAAGAAAGAAAGAAAGAAAGAAAGAAAGAAAAAAGAAAGAAAGAAGGAGAAAAGCTACTAGTCCTTGTAACATGATGTTCTTTTCAATAGTCCTTATGGTAGAATAATGGGTCTCTTGGAAGGGTATTCCATATGATCTCAATTGTTCTTTTGCTTTGGGGCTTATCCTTCTGGTTATATCATTGTGTCTGTCGTCCTAGCCATTGATCTAGGTATAAATTCACTAGCCATGGAAAACTTCTGTTCCTATTCTGGATAGAGAATGATTTATATCCACCTATCTTTCTTGTGTTTTTGGGTCCATTATGTGATTCAACTAATCAACCTTCTTAAATATCAGGCAAAGCCACACATGGTGAGATCTGATTTGGAGATAGAGGGATACATGAAAACAGGAGTTACTTAGTAATGTATTTAAATATTTCACTAGAAACAGTGGTATATGCAAATGTACTAAAAGGAAACTTAAAAATGTACTAAAAGGAAACTTAAAAATTTCAGTGATGTTAATGATTGGCTAAAATTATAGACCATTGATTTCTTGTTCTCATATCTCTAAGATAAGTCTGTGCAAATCTTATAATAAGAAAAATAATACTAAAATAACTTTCTTGCTATAATCATTTCATTAAAATTTCCCTTTGCTTGGGATAAAATGAAAATCTAAAACCAAAAAATATATAGTGCATAAAATTTTGTCTGCAATAATTTTTACTTTCCAAACTCACTTGAGAAAGAACATACTGCTTTCTCAAAAAAGTAGAATATTTAAACATTTATTTATTTTTGTTTTTCATTTGATTTTAAAAATAAACTTTTCTGAAGTAGACCAGGCTGAGTCAGAGTGGAGTTCTTTATTACTTTCTGGTGGGCCTTGTATTGCACAACATCTGGTCATGCCTCATTTTGCTGGTAATATTTCATCCAAGACATTTTGTTCCTATTAATTATCATACATAAGAAGGCATCTTTGTGTTCTTTTTATGGTTCCAAGTATCACATAAGGCAGGCAAAGGGGATCTTGTTGGGTGGGGAATGGAGCCTGGATAGAGAGACATATCCCAGTGAAATGGCACACAAGCAGCCAAGATGATGTATCACACTGTAAGCAGATGCTACGGACCAAACATAGGTCAAATTACTGAACCATTGTTAATGAGGCAGTGTTTCATCTGTGCATATTTTATTGGTGTGCAGTCCAGCCAGTGAAAGTTGAAATTCTGCTTCAGCAAACATCCAATAATTACTTCATTCAGTCATTCCATAAGACTATTTAGAAAGGGGCAAGAATTTCTGGTGTGCAGTTGCATGGCAGGGTGACTATAACAATTATGTACTGCATATTTCTAGACATTAAAGAAATAAGTTAAAAATTTTCATAACCAGAAAGAAATTATAACAGTTTGAAGGACAGATATAGTTAGCCTGATTTAAGAAGTGCACAATGTACACATATTGAGACATCATCAGGTAGTGAAACATGAAATGTAAAATTTTCATGTTTTTATAATAGTTAAGTTTTTAATTTTATTAAGATTTTAAGTAATAAAAATAGTTAATGACAAAGAAGTTATGGAGTAAAAATAAATAAAGAGGGGAAAAAAAGAAGACTGTATATATAAAGATGAGAAAGAGCAATAGTGTAAAGACAGTTGAGTGGAGATGCTTGGCCATGCATAGCCTTCCAAAAAAAAGGGAACAAAAGTTAAGAAATGGCAGACAGAATCTGGTTTCCACTAGAGGACTTGAGACAGAGCATGGGAGGGCAATAAGAATGTGGCAGAGATGTCACAGAGCATGGAGACACACATGATAGGATATTACAGGAAGGAAGCTTTAGCATCTCCTATCACTTCTCTCTACTTGGAATGAAACCTAAACTCTAGGGAACTTTGCCAATCAAACTACAAATAGAACTACTGTGAGATCCAAAAATCTCACTACTGATTTTATATTCAAAAGAAATTAACTCAACATGTTGAACAGACATCAGCACTCCCATATTTATTGCTGTATTAGTCACAACAGACAAGATGTAAAGTTAGCTGAGGTGTTTATTGATGGGTGGATACTTTAGGGTGATGTGGAACATATGCAACTAAATAAAACTTACCCAGAAAAAGAATGAAGTTCTGCCATTTGAAGCATCAATGACCTAGAGGATATTATGAAAGAAACGCGATTATTAAGTGAGATAGACAAGGCACACAAAGACTAATATTGCATGTTCTTACTTAGGTATAGAAGCTAAAATATTGATCTCATGGAAATAGAGAATAGAATATTGATTAGCAGAGGCTAGAAGTAGAGGAGGCTGTAGAGAGAGGATAGTTAATGTATACAGGGATTCAGACAGAAGGACAGAAAAAAGGAATAACTGATACAATTTATAGTGCTTTATAATGAGGAAGGATAACTGAGAATGACAAGCGCTATGAGATAGCATTCTGAGTGTGCTCAAGCTTTAGAAATAATACATTTTTCACGTAGTGAATATACTAATTACACTGATCTGATCCCTATTTACTATGTAGATGTATTGAATATTATGCTGCACCCTATAAATATGTATAATTATTATGTCAATTAACATCTTAAAACATTTTATGCAAGTCACTGTGACAAATGTGATGGGGAATATAATAATAAAAACAAGGAAACAAATAACAACATAAATGCTTCTCACTCCCCAAAATTTTATAAGACACTCTAGAAGATGAAAATGTTAACAGTGAATAATAAAGAGGCCAGGCCATACACTGTGTTGAACATTGTTAATGAAATAACACTAGTAAAGAATATGAAATGTTAATCAAAAGCTAAGAACTGAAGCTTGCTTGAAATAAAAACAAATTTCTGCAAGCAGATTAGGGTCAATGTGTTCTTTTTTTTTTTTTTTGAGACAGGGTCTCACTTTGTAGTTGAGGCTGGCCCTTAGCTCAGTCTCAAACTTACACACAGCAATCCTCCTGTCTCTGCCTCATGAATGTTGGGATTACAGGAGGGAGCCACCACGCTTGTCACTGTGATATGTGGTACTGATTGCTGCTGGGAGTGAGTCTCCATGCCCAGTATTGTTATGTGGTTACAGAGGATAGAACCAGGCCCTTGCGCTTACAAGACAGGCACTGAAACCACTGAGCTAAAATCCCTGGCCCAGGACAATGTGTTCTTAAAGCAAGTGATGATCCACAGAAACTGTATCAACTGGATATGCTTTGGTCACCAGGAATTGCAATTTCACTTGCTGAAATTTAAAATTACATCCATATCTGCATCCCTATTTTCATTTCCAGTATATTTCCACTCAATCTACTGTAATAAGTTCTTTATAAGAATTGATTAATAAACATAACATGAGTACTATGTCCTTTGAAAGGTGCTGTATACTATATTTAGGTACCTCTTGTATAATTGCAGTTCTGAGACATGGTGTATTTCATTATTAGCTCCATTTTATTGAAGATTTTGACACTTGAAGTTGTTGGAAGACCCAAGACCTATAGCCTGTCAAAGACCCAAATATCTCAGACAGTCATATCAGTCAGTAGTAGAGGTCCATGGATTTGGGGGCTCAGGAAAAATTCAGTGCTAATTGTCATTATAAATAAAATTGTTAGCAGCACTTAGATATTTTTGGCTGCCATATTTTCCACAGCTGTTTTTATTGTTGTTGTTGTTATAGAGGCAGAAATGGTAAGTTGAAGAAAAGTTGGTTCAAAAAGTCTGTTTATATCTACTTTGTAGTCCTTGGTAAAAGAGATTATGAACACTGAACCATATCACCTACCACTGCAGACAAACAATTCATTTAATAATATTTAAATATATTATATAAATAATATAAATAAATAACAGAATAACAACATATAAATATATATATAATATAAATAATCATATAAATCAATAGTACATATATATATTAGGTGACAAACATTGTTCTAGTTAGTATACAAAATGGATAATGTGGCTATTTGTAGATCTTATACCTTAGAATGTTAGGTAGGGTAAAAGAGTAACAAAGAATGCAATAAGAAAATATTCAAGAGCCCATGATATTGTTAAATGTTAACACACTCCATGAAGGTCATAAGATTGAGGGGCAGTATAGAGTGAGGCTGGTCTGTGCAGCTGAGACCCCAGATTATTAGGAGTGGGTGGGCTGATGAGCAATCACATTCATAGAGATATGAAACATATCTAAAATTAGCCTAGTACAGATTGAGTTTTGATTGCTCCACCAAGAATGGAAAGGGTACAGTGTGAGGGTAGGAAGGAGTTTAGAATGATCAAAGAATTTTGGTGTGCAAGCAAAACATACAAAGAAAGAGATGGAGTTAAACCAGTAGAGTTAACCAGCTGTGGGTAACTAGTGATATTACAGTGCATTTGGACAATTTTGGGGCATTTTAGAAAGAGGGGACATAGCCTGACTTGCAAACAAAAGGATAAAACTTGGAAATAAAATCAAAAGATCTGTTGTGTCTGATAGTCATATGTCAGTTCAGTTGGATAAAGAAACACTGAACAGCAAAGCACACTTTTGAATGTGGCTGGTTGCATCTTAAAGGCATGAATACAGGGGTTGTTTAATGCCTCTTGCCCTGTGGCCTTTGGTGCTGTTTCCTTGCTCTACTTCCGGTAACCATGAACTAACCCATGTTGTTCTTCATGACCTCCTGCCATGTTTCTGCCTTGAAAAGATGACAATGGACTGAATTCCCCCAAACCACTAGGGAGATTAAACATTTTCTTCTTTTCATTATTCTGTCATTCTCTTCTCCTTGTCCTAAACTCCATCTCTTCTTTTTTTTTTTTTTTCGAGAAGGGTCTCACTTTTGTAGTTCAAGCTGGCATTGAGCTTAGCCTTGAACTCACAGCAAACCTCTTGCCTCTGCCTCCCAAGTGCTGGGATTACAGGTGTGAGCTGCCACACCCATCACAGAGGCATGTGGTACAGATTGATGGTGGGCATGAGTCTCCATGCCCAGCATTGCTATATGTGGTTATCAGGGATCAAATCCAGGCCCTTGTACTTTCAAGGTAGGTACCGGAACCACTGAGCTAAACACCAGCCACACATCGTTGATTTATACTGAACCATTTTGAAATCTGCTCTTTTAATCAAAAGTTTGTTTTGTTAAAAGTGTGCTATTAAAAATGAGAGTAATTACTTGGATAAAGAAGCTCAATGAGGGAAAGTTTAAAATAATTACAAGTACAATTTGTTTCAGATTTTGTTCAATAATTAGATAGGATCTATTTATATGCAAATTATCAACAATCTCATTGTGATCATATCTTAATAAATATGAAAGGGATCCTAAGATATTATTTAGCTAAATTGTTTTCCCTCACAATCAACACAACTGACACCCAAGTGTTAAAAAGGTAACTATATCCCTTCATTATTAGCTTATCTGCAGTGTTTGTGGGAAGTACACGCAGCAAAACTATTGTTCTTTGTATCTCAAGTAAAGTTTGTTCCAGTGTCTTTGTGGGTATCCTTGACTGGGCAGCAGGATCAGTCGGACTGGAGGTGACCTACAGTCTAGACTGAGACATGCAGTTAGGACACATACAGCCCTATGACACAGAGGACTGCAATTGTTTGCAGAATCATCCCTAATGAACCCAAAATAAGAAACTAAAAGACACAGACTGCAGATATAAATGACAGGTTTGCACAGATGACAAAGACACTATGAGTAAAAGTTCAGATAAATGGGCCACAAGAGGAAAGAAACATGACCCCGTAGATACTATATGGTTGGGGGAGAATCAACAGACTTCCAAGGCCCAATTCTTGTTGGCCTCTCCATGGCCTTCTGTGTATACTACCTGCCAATATTTCCATTCCTGAAAACTTACATTTTAGTTCTTAGGCTTACGTATTTTTCATTCATGGATCATTTTATGCAGGTATGAAATCTTTATACTGAGATAATTGCTAATTATAGTATTCTATGCAGAAACTATATTTATCTCACCATGCTTTTGGGGTTGTTTGCACTCATTAACATTAGTTTAATTGGTTAATTTACATTCCACTACTATTTTTTACTCTTTATCCACTTGTAAGGATGGGTCAAGACTGGTTCAGACAGCTACTAGGGGTGATGATTCCACCACAGAACTGGTTGGATTGGCACCATAGTATTTAGAATGAACCAGTGGATAAACTGGTTGCTTCCTGCCCAAGGGTCTGGACCCAGGGGTGGCCGTTTGCTCCTCCTCCCTGTGGGCTATACTTCTGTGTCACTTTTGACATCTGGAGGCAAACAAAAAATATTTTCTGGGAAGAAATTCAGACTTCATCAGATTCTATTTCTGTCCTAAAATCAGCAGTTCCTGTGTTTAATTAAGAAGAAAATAAAGACACTGCACATATGAGTTAAGACTGAACTGACATATCCTAATATTATATTAAGAAATGTGCATAGAACTTTGCTCCAAAATGACAAAACTGCTTTGAGAATGTGAAATGAAACAAGCTGACTAATTCTTCATTTAGACACATGAATTATTAATTGGCAGTGCATTAAAGCCAAATGTAATGAGGTTGAATCTTAATATTTCAAGACTTGAAAATAAGAATTCATATCACAAAATCTTCCTCACATGCACTTCACTTGCCTTTTATGCACTTTTACAGCTGCTTTACACATTCTGTCATGAATTCATCTAAAAAACCTAAACAGAGCAGTAGCAGAGAGTTATTCACACCATCCTATTTAACCTAGGCATGGAACTTCCATAGTGCCCCTTCACTAATTCCACTTTCAACATTTTATGCTAAGGAAAAACTGTTTGTCAATATGAACTCTAAAACTCTTCACATTGTGGTTTCCTGTAGAATAGATGTCAAAATAGCACCTGGAAATAGAGTGTCTCTTTTTTCCCCTCTCTGCAATAGGATCCTTTATAACAAGTTCTCTATTCTGACATTCTTGTTCATTTTCCCTCCTACCACCAAAGTGTAATGTCTTTCTGGAAACTTACTGACTTGATAAATGAGGAAAATAAGCAAAGCCATTTATCCCGAAAATATCCAGCTGGTGTGAGATTTTGGCCTACAGTACACACTAATTAAATAGAGAAACATTTGAGATTTAAAAAAAAAAACTTAATTTACTAATTAAATGACAAGTACTCTTCTCAAATTGTCCCTTTG
The DNA here is from genome assembly GCA_004026965.1 of Petromus typicus. Taxonomy (NCBI): domain Eukaryota; kingdom Metazoa; phylum Chordata; class Mammalia; order Rodentia; family Petromuridae; genus Petromus; species Petromus typicus. The sequence goes on from PVIR01002048.1 coordinate 69,756, forward strand.
GCTTACTGAGCATTTCGAGAATTAATTAACAATACAATCAGGCTACAGTTGTGAAATGCCAATATGGATGTGATTTGAAGATGCAGCTTCTGTTTTCCATGATGACTTCCTGGGTTTTGTTGTGTTTTTTAAATGGGAGCTGCACCCTAATGAAGACACTGGGTCTTTCAATTTGTCTGTGTAAAATTAAAAGGAGTTTGTAGAGTCTTACAAGCTCTGCACACAACTCAATGATACATTTAATGGTGCATTCCCTAGCCCCTGACACAGGCATGTGTCTTGATTAGATTTCTTTAATCGTTTACTAGAAATGAAGAACATAAAGTCAGTTTGGGTTTTGATGATGTCCATATGTTGAGCACTTTTGAACTGGTTGATAATAATGCCTCTTGGGTGTAGACAGAGCTCATCTCATAGACTGAGTTCAAAGTAGGTTAATGCCCTGAGGTAATGGGGAGAGGAAAAACAGAAATGTGTTCTCTCTTTCTCTTTCTTTCTCTCTCTCTCTCTCTCTTTTTCCCCCTACTTTGAAATTTGAAATAGCCAAAAGAACAGTGCTAAAAGATGGAACATGAGATTTTTAAAATTTGGATTTAATAACTTGCTGCTCCTTTCTTTCCTATTTGGCCATGATATGACACATATGACTATTTGTACAACAGATAACCCTGGTGGTGACTACAGGAGACAGAAATCTAGTTGGGCACCTCAGAAGAGAGGCGTGTAGGAGGAGCTAGGGGGAAGGGGCTGGGCCCTGCATGGCCAGCCTTCCTAGCAGGTGCTCTCTTGTGTCAAGGTGAAGTTAAAACACTGGCAAGTGGAGCATTTGGTCCTGGAGAGGAACTGTGAAAATGCTCAGAGGTCTCTTTATTCTTTATCAACTACTTTGTGAAAATTGTTAAAATTATCACACATGTCTCTCCATAATTCTTACCCTGTGTCTTATTGTTCCACATTTTTCATTTCAACTTGGCTATTTCACATACAAACTGACTTTTTTCTCTTTTGAAAAGGAATCTTTAAACCTATTACTTTATCATAGTTATTCCTTTGGAAAAAGAGTAGAAAATATATGCTTCTCCTCCGTGAAGCTGGTATACAAACTGAAGACTATTGTGCTGCAGAGGTTTCCATATATATATATATATATATATATATATATATATATATATATATATATATATAAAATTATTACTTCATAATGAAAAACCAAGAACCAACCCTCCAGAAATGCATGAAGTCTTTATGTTGCCTATTAAGGTCATTACTGTAACATAAACTCCTTATATATCTGGCCTTGCAGGAAATATACAATATATGAATGTAGCATGCTTTCAAAAACAGGAGCAATTAAAGTTTTGTAACTTAATGAACAGGCAAAATCTAAATAATGAGGTTTGATGAATCTTGAAATAAATCACATTCTCTAATTTCCACTTGGTGGTTTTCAACTAATACTTTGCTCTTCTTCCTTACTGTTAGTGATCTTTTTGTATTGATTTAATTTTATCTTGTTAACATAAGAACAAGTTTTTGAGGGAGACATCATGCATTTTGGTATCTATAATTCATTATTATGTCTTTTTTTGTAATTGTTTATTCATCCATCAATTCATAAACGATGATGATGATGATGATAATACATATTGCTTCTTAGACAGTGATGTGTACCACTGTGTTTGAAATTAGAGACAAAAATGCATAATTCACAGCAACTGTCCTTAATGAACTTAAAGACTAACAGAGGAGGTACCAGCATAAACAACAGGACTAAAATGTGCGCAAGGAAATGGGTATAACTGGGAAGTGGGGGAAACTAGCAAGTTATTCCAGGGCTAGAGACACTTTTTAATTATTTCCACTGGGCCAAATAAAAGTTTTGATATTTGAGACTACACAGTGAGTAAAACATCTTTTATTTTCATGGATCTTGTCAATTATTTGAGGAAATTAAGTAACAATTGAGCATTTAAGCCTCAATGTGTACAAAGTGCAAATTCAGTTCATTAGACCATGCACTGATCTGAAATTTAAAGGGCAGGAGGAACAAAGGAGCAGAAGAGGAGAAAGGAAGGAAAAAAACAAGAAGAAAAGTGAAAATACAAGTAAAAAAATGGAAACAAAGGTTCTGTACAGAGAGGTGAGAGGGTTAAGGAGGTAACGGGATAAAATAAAATTAAATTTAAAAAATAATAAAGGGAAAGAAGAAAATTTACCTATCAAAAATGTGACATTTCAACTCAGGCCCTAAGAACTGGAGGTTTTAGGAAGCAAGAACATGAAAGAGTATAGTATTTTTAGGGATTGCAAAAGGCATATTAGACTTCTTCTTGGCTGAAGTCTGAAATACGTGGCAATCCTGAGCTGAACTTGGAAACAAGTGGTGTTTGGGTAGATTACATAATGACTCATACATTATTTCAGCATGTTTATGCTGTAAATTTATGATAAAGACAGCTATAAATGTGTTTTATTAAGAGAAATAACATAATCAGTATTTGTTAAACTATTTTGACCTGTTTTGGTACAACTTAAATTAAAATGTAGGCTCCAACTTTTTCTCAAGTGCATGATTTGGGCTCACAACCACAATCTGCTCTTCAGTGATAGGTTCTGCAGTCATTTCTGCAGAGGGGCTTCTTCAGGGAAAATGTACTGTTTTGAAGAATTCCTCACAATTCTATAATCAATGATTTTCCTTATACATCAAGGATCAAAACTCTAGCTCTATTTTAAAATTTATATGTGGATAATTATCTGACAGCTATCTTATGTGAAGTGAGTGAATAACCTTTAAGAAATTATTAGAAGACTAGAGATGGTCTGTAAAGATCTGGATTAGGGTTACATGATTTCTGCCTTCTGACCACTCAAACAGGCTGAAGATTCTGGACAGCATTCTTTGGTAGGAAGCATACAGCATTGATGTACCCAGTATTAATTACTTTTGTATCTTCTTAAACTAGATGATTTATCATCTGCCTCATATGCTCACCCTAGACACCCCAATAACTAGCCTGACTCACCTTTTTTTTTTTTTTTTTTTTTTTTAGGTTTTTTGAGACAGGGTCTCGCTTTGTGGTTCAGGCTGGCCCTGAGCTCAGCCTCCAACGCACATCACAATCCTCCTGCCTCTGCCTCCCAAGTGCTGGGATTACAGGCGTGAGCCACCATGCCCAGCACTGTGGTATGTGGTACTGGTTGCTGCTGGGTGTGGGTCTCCACACCCAGTATTGTTATGTGGTTACCGGGGAATCGAACCCGGGCCCTTGCGCTTGCAAGACAGGCGCCGGAACCACTGAGCTAACTCCCCGGCCCCTGACTCACCTTTTATTCGTCCATTATTTCCTTGATGATTCTCTCTTCCTGGAGAGAAGCCTCTCTCCTAAGAATGCACTCTTTAAAGATAAATCAGCCAATCCTATGTCTACACTCCCATCACTTGTACCATGGGACTTTCACAGCCCAGACCACCAGGTCCAGGTGTTAGAAAAGTAAGGACAGTCCCAATGCCTCTGAGACAGAGGGTATTATGAAAATGAACCAGCCCTTGGCTTGTTTATTCTACCTCACTTGTGCCTTCCCGTGGAAACCACAATAAAGGCATTTTCCCACAGTTCAGCTCTCGCCTGATTTTCTACTGATCCTGAGAAGTCCCTGTGTGGGCCCTCAAGGCATAATGTATCTTTTCTATTGGGATGTGTCAGTTGTCTCCTATGGTCTCCAACCATACCTCAACAATAAGAAAAACAATCACAACATATCCTATCTTTGCTATGGAATTCTTACATGCATTCAGAGTTTAATTAGTTAAATTGCTTTTATACGTGGAATCTCCTTTGATCATTCCACTAATCCTCTGAGTGAAGTGGTTCAGCTGTGTCTCCTCCCCATTGGGAGAAAAAAAAAAAAAAAAAAAGCACAAAACCATCAATTTGTCCAGAGTCATGTGGCTGTTCTGTGGCAGAGCCAGAGCTGGGAACCAGATGCCTTGATCTCATTCATAGCTGTGGGTACTGTGCCAGGCTTTGCTGCTGCCAGAAGAGGAAGAACAAACAAGGATTTTTGTTCTATCAGCCCCTGAAAATGGGAACAAATTGGAGTGTGGGGGCATCTGCAGTAGTTGCAGTCCTGATTAATTAAAATAAGACCTACATATAATAAATCAATTTTATTGACTGGTACATTTCTAACTAAATATATTTTAGCACAATATTAGTAAATGAAAATGATGTATGTAATTAATATCTAGGCATATAAACTTACAATAAAATCATTTGAATAATTATTCTCTGAAATACTTAAATTCTTCTAGTGCAATGATAGTAATTTGATTTGTCTGATGAGTAAAACTCACATAAAACAAAAGTGTACGAATCACAGAAATTAATTTATCTGTGTTAAATTAATGAAGGTTCAGATGACATTTGATCAAATCCAATTTCTTGTCTTTACTAAAAAATGAGAGCCTGATTTTCTTCTGAAATACAATGGGCCAGTTGTTGACAAATCTTTTTTTAAAAATTGTAGTGTTTTGAGTCTGTGAGTCTTCATGTCTTCTATTTGTTAAAATTACACCCCTACCATAAAGTGTCGTGATGCTCTCCGGTGATATACAGAGTATATTTATTACTCTGTTTATGTTAAATAAGACATGATTTTGTCAACAAATGTCATGAGACAGAAAAGTCAGTCTGACCCTTCTGGAGTGAAACCCCGATGTGCATCATTTGTTTCTTCTCACCCTCCTCTACCCCTCTCTTTTGCCAAGAGAACACTACAGGAAAAGCCACCGAGCCAAGAATAACAATGGGAAGACTTGAGGACAACGTCCTCACCCACCTTCCTGTCAGGAGCCAGGGCCAGCAGAGCTCCAAATATGATGACTTGACGGTATGAAAAACTCAGGGCCATGTTGATCAGAGCCACTAAACTTTCTTCCAGGACAGTATTGTAACATGAGCTGACTCACACACTTGCCTATTGATTTTTCTTGCTTCTATTCTAGGGTTCTTTTTATTGCAAATACATTCATCAGTATGCATTTAACTCTATGTAATGTTTTCTAATCATGCACAAAATTCCTCAGAAATGTAATCTCATTTAATGTATTTTAGAATTTTGATGTATTTTTCCAGACATACAGAATGTGTCAAGTTCAAAGTATACTCAGAATAACCAAAATTTTGATGTTGAACTAAAAATACTTTTTTCTGTATTTTTTAGGCAAAAACAGCCCACTTACATGCTGAGCAACTCACTTGCATACTGCGAGTTATTTGAGGTCTAAGCAAGACACCAAACTTATCCAAAGTTTTTCTTAAAGAACCTTAAGTAGGGCTGTCATCTCTTCCTTTAGTACCTACTACTAATCTATTTCCCCTTAATAAAGGTTGCTTATTAATGGATGGAATGCTCACCTCATGCATTTCTTAAGAAAACAGAGATGTAGAGAAAATAAACTGTGTTCCATCTCTATTATCTCAGTTGCAATCATCAGGACAGATGCCATTTGTATGGGAGAAAATTGAGACTTGAAGAAAATAGTCCAGTCATGCAGTTGGGAAATGACCTGTTCCAACATTTATGTACTTTTCTGAATATCACTTAAAAGCTGACAGCTGAGCCAAGAGCTGAAGTATGGTAGAAAACGTAGGGTCTTGAAGTTGTTAAACATATTTGACCTCCTTTTTTCTCAGGAGCACAGTGCACCTCTCCTCTCCATAGACTTTGTATACGTGTGTGTGTGTGTGTGTGTGTGTGTGTGTGTGTGTGTGTGTGTGTGTGTGTGTTTGTCAGGTTCTGGTAACAGGAAAGGTTGAGTCCAGGTAGTAACACTGGGGAAATTAACATGTGAAACTAACTCTACAGATTTCATTACAGCTGACAGCCTAAATGAGGAGCACAAGGAAACTAGTAAATTTGCATAAACAAGAGGACAGTAACACTCCAGAGAAACAGGAGAAATGCAAAAAAGACCAACAGCAGAGCCCAGGCGCAGGATCCACTAAAGCAGGTATGAGCTAGGAAGAAGTTCTGCCCTCAGAAAGTGAAGGCCAGAAAGGTAACAGAAACTACAAAAGCCATCAGCAACCAAAAGAGGGGAAAAACACCACTGATTTTGCTTCGTTTGATTTGACTTCTCAAAGTGTTAACTGGGGACAAAGCTACCTTGTTAAGTGATAAAGGAATGTAGAAGATAGAACTTGTTAGCCACGTAGGGAAAAGGAGAGGACGACGAAGTCAGGAACACAAGATCTAAGAACATGGATGCAAATTGCAAATAGAAACTTCTCCTGGACTGTAAATCCATCATAAAGGAAGCTATAGAGATTTCTTAACTAAGAACACAGCCTGAGTTTGGGAGTTATTCTGAAAAAAAGGACAGTGACTATTGGTGGTGGAGGGTGATGGGGAAGAAGGATTTCTGAATATTATGTATATATTTTTCAAGATATTGAGTCTGTAGGTGTTTGTTGGTTTCTATTCCATTGTAGTAAACTCTGTATTGAAGACATGTGGCATTGATTCAGTTATTCATTTGTGTCTTGATATTCCTAATATGAGTAGCCAATCCCATTGGACCCTTAGAGAAGGCATCTGAATTCTCTCTCTCTCTCTCTCTCTCTCTGTGTGTGTGTGTGAGAGAGAGAGAGAGAGAGAGAGAGAGAGAGAGAGAAAGAGACAGAGACAGAGACACAGAGACAGACAGAAAAAGTGACAGAGGGATAGAAGAGACAAAGATGAAGGGAAGGAATGAGGGAGGAGAAAGAAAGAGAGAAAATGTGTATACACAAGAACTCATTAGAATCAGTGTCTCACATAGTCGTAGCGGGGGAGCTTGGCCCGAGTCTCTCCCCTGCTGTATCTGATCATTGTAGGAGACATAGGCCCATGCATTGGTCTTGCGTGTCTGGCAGCTTCTCCAAAGCTGGAATTCAGTGCACAAAGAACATGTTATCCAGGGGCATAGGGATGGAGTGGAAAAGTACTCCTGAAAATATGTCTAATTTCTTTCAGATGTCTCCTGTCAGCTGGTTCTTGGCGTGCTTTCCTGTTTTCCATTTAGTACCTTTTATAGCCACATCTTCAAATAAGAGATGAGTGAGAATGGAGTTTGGTGACATGGAGGTTGTGTATCCATGTTTGCATATACTACATAGAATACAAAATGAAAACCTTGTATAAAGTCTATAAAGTATCTATGTATATCTTTAAAGAGCTTAATCACCCTTGATTTTTTTCTCTTCTTGCTGGTCACAGAAGAAAACAATAATAAATCATTTATAAAAATGGCTCAACCCTTCCTACTGGGAAATATACTCAGACAGACTTTCTCATAAATTGTTTAGAATAATCCAAATCTCCAGTGTTTTTCTCTGATATGTGTTTAAAGAAGAAAATCACAAAATTTGAATCACGATTTTATTGGGTGTTGGGGGTGAAGTTTGCTCAGGGAGGAAAACTATTTAGTAGAAAAACTTGTGCACTTTAGCACATAGAAATATAATATATTTTTCTCAGTTCCTTGCTGAAGAATGCATCCTTGTTTAGAAAAACTAAGTAAAAAAGAGCAAAAACAAAATAGTTGACCAGAGGCTGGAAACTATGTACAAAAATATGATGGGCATAAGAAAATAGATAAATGATAGATGATAGATAGATAGATAGATAGATAGATAGATAGATGATAGACAGATAAGATCATAGACAGAAAAAGATATTCTCTGGGGAGAGACTCAGGTTCTATTAATGTTGATGTTCCCAAGCCAAATGTTCTGAGTTACCCTCTCACTCATCCACTGAAACAAAAGCAGATTCTTGGCCTAGAACTTGTGAAATGCCTCCTTTGGATAAGATTGACCAGGGACTCATTATTTCAACAAGACTTTTTTTCTCTCTCTAAGTAATTGATTGTTAAATTATAAATGCAAAGGAAATGCTTAACTAACCTACGAGAAACAGTGGTTATACACGATATAAAATATGCTCATTAAAAATCACAAATGAGGGCTGGGGAGTTAGCTCAGTGGTTCGGCGCCTGTCTTGCAAGCACAAGGACCCGGGTTCGATTCCTTGGTAACCACATACCATACTGGGTGTGGAGACTCACGCCCAGCAGCAACCAGTACCACATACCACAGTGCCGGGCGTGGTGGCTCACGCCTGTAATCCCAGAACTCGGGAGGCAGAGGCAGGAGGATTGCTGTGATGTGAGTTTGAGGCTGAGCTCAGGGCCAGCCTGAACCAGAAAGCGAGACCCTGTCTCAAAAAAACCTAAAAAAAAAAAAAAAAAAAAAAATCACAGATGACCTTTCGGTGCAGTGTCACTCATTTTAAATCGGGGGGGGGGAGGGGCTAAGGGACACTTCTGCACCTCCCCCAGACTGTTGCACCAGGAAGCTGTACATAGTTTCAACATTACAGTAAAGCTGTTCCTTGTGCATTTCTGTTCCCTAATGATATTTGGCCCCTTATATCCTATCACCCTCAATTCAAAAAACAACATGACACTTTTTACAAGTCACTAAGCATTGAAAACTGAATATTCAGCTAATGTATCTCACTTTATTTAACCAGTATTCAACCTAGGGTTGAACATGTGTATTATTTTGAGGTTTTTCCTTATTACAAAGAATGCTGCAATAATGCAAACATCATAATAGAGAAATCTCAGTTTTTATTATAAATAACTCCTTCAAAAACTTTTCTACATATACAATTACTGAGTCAAGGAAAATGGAAATAAAATGTACAAATGAGAAGGGAAATAAGGCAGGGAGAGAGGGAAAGAAAAGGGGCAAGAAAAATGAGAGAAAATCAAAAGAGTAAATAGAAACAAAATTTTTATATGTCAGGGAGGGAGATGGGGAAAAATGAGAATAAAAATATATCATGTAGTGGTACAAATTCCCTATGAAGAATGTTATCACTATGTATATCTAAAATGTACCAATGAATGCAATGCTGTAAAAACAATATGAATATAAGCCTTTTGATATATATTTTAGCTGGTATCTAGAAAAATGGCACCAATTTTTATTCCTGTTAATAATAAAGTACTTTTATTTACTGTATACTTGACAGTTATGACCATTGTGGCATATTTTAATATATATTTTGACAAGTAATGAAATATACATTTTTATATATTTGTCATATATATGTACTAAGTTATGAATTCTTCACACTATTCAAAGAGACACCAGAATGCTTAATTTACCTTGGCATTCAGCATGGTACTGCAGATCTGAGATTCAGAAATGAAATACTACAAGGGCCATCATATAACCAATGGACAGCACTTCCATTGTGGCAATCAAGTTGTTCCTGTACAGGGGGAAGCTGGGAAGGGCTCTGGCTCCTGTGTGTGGAAAGATAGGAAAGGCTGGGATACTCTCAGGAACCTGCTTTCAGCCAACGAGACCAGGAAGGAGGCTTCAGTCAGGAAGAGTGGTCAATTGCATTTCTTCTCTTTGTTACTTATGATTTGCAAATGCTGTTCATCTATTAAGAACTTAATTGCTTCTTGAAGGAAGTATGTAGAAAATATACCTAGATAGCTATTGTTTGCTTTTTAATTTATGTGATTAAGTTTTCTGTTGCCAAATTCATCAATTAACTCTCCTGCAATTTTGCTCTTGTGTATACTTAGAAAATTTTCTATCATATGATGATGACTGATATCTTTTCAGGCATTTTCTCTGCTCATGTTTGTGGATTATTTTTATATTTATTTTTATATGGGATATATTTTATAATGAGGTATAGTATAACAATAAAATATAGTCTAAGGTTTTAATTTTGTTCTAAAGGTTTTTTTTAATAACAGATATTGGCAAATTACTTGATATTTAATTTTTAATTTTCCATTCTACCTTTATCAATAAATTGAAAAATATTTATGTCACATCAAATTAGTACTACACTTTCTCCACTTATTTTATTTCCAGAAATGGCCAGGAAGATTTAGTTTTACTTAAAAATTGAAAATATTGTAGTTTCATTATTTTGCTATAAAATTTCTTAAGAAAATACTTCTTCACTATATTAAGTTTCAAAAAGTCCTTGCCTTATTCCCAGAGTAAACACTTTGCTTTGATTTTGTCTACTCTATGTCAGCTGAAAGAAAGCTGCAGTATTCTTCATATGTATCACCACAGACTATGTTTTTCCTTATGGCCTATCTTTAGCTTGTAAGTATTATTTGTGATACTTTAGTTCTTTTTTCTTTCATCATACTACTCAGTTCTTGTTCATATGAAGTAGGCTCTGTCCTAAAATTTTTTTAAAAAATAATAAATTATTACATAGTGTAGATTTGATTTCTAGAATTTGTTCACATCCACTTTCAAGTTTTTTTATCATCAACACTAGATTTGATATAATTTCTGAGTTCTCTATTTTTCTCTATTTCAGAGAATATTAGGGTATCAGCTTAGAATTTTTAGAGTGCATACCTATGAAATGGCAGATAATCTTATATGCTTAAGAGTATCTTGTTTCTCTTAGGAACAACTTGACTAAATATGTAATATTTTGTTTATAATCAAATTTATTTCCATTTGAGTGTGAATGACTCAATCTTATCATTTTAATGGCAGAGTAATACTCCATTCTATAAAAAAAAAAGCCTGTGGACACATGTTTTTCTTTGGCATTTGGTGGTGCAAAAAATACAAAATGAGCCTCTATTAATTGTTCTCATCATCGTCATTTGTTTTAATTAATTCAGATTTGGCTTTGAGATTTTTTTTCAGAATTTTTATGAGATTTTCTTTACTTTTGAAATTAAAAGAAATTGAGCTCGCAATTTGGTATCACTGTCTTTTACTATTTCTTGGTTCAGGCGACTTTGCAAACTCAGACATGCATCCTTGTACCTAACCAGTCCTACTTATGCAGTTCTCTCACCATTGCTTCAACTCTGTATGATTCATAGAAACTTTGCAACCTTCTGGCTCATCTTTTCTCTAATTATGTTCATAGTTATTGTATGATTGAGCTGTAAGTTGTTTTACACAGTCTATTCACTCCTCATTCCTTCTTATCTTGGCAAATAATATTTTTTTACTGTATTTTAAAAATTATCTTTGTTGGTACATTATGAATACACATCATAATCACATTTAACATTAATAGTTTGTACCAGAATATGACATGACTTGATTCTCATTTTCCTCCCACCCTGCATCCACCACCCCTATATAGACAATCTTTATTTTCTTTTTTTATTATTACCACATTCATTTTCCTTCGTTATTTACCCTTACATTCTTTCCTTTTAAATATTTTCTACTTCACAATATCAACTATACATACTACAACTCATTTACAACTTCATTTTCTCATACAAGAGAAAATATATGATATTTAAACATCTGTGCCCTGTTTATTTCTTTTATGAGGACATCCTCAAAGAACATCCATTTGAGTGTGAATGACTCAATCTTATCATTTTTAATGGCAGAGTAATACTCAATTCTATAAAAGAACCACATCTTCTTTGTCCAGTCTCCAGTTGATGGACATTTGGGTTGTTTCCAAGACTTAGAAATCACAAACTGAGCTGCATGGCACTGGCAAAGTCACAGACCTGAGAATCAATGGAGAAGGTTAGAAGATCTAGAAACTACTTCAGATACACTGAACCCCCTCACCTTTGACAAAGGAGCCAAAAATCTCCAATGGACGAAAGATAGCCACTTTAACAAATGATGCTGCAAAAATTGGGCTATAACCTGCCAAAGGCTAAAAGTAGATTTAGCTCTTTCACTGTGTAACAAGCTAAAATCAAAGTGGATAAAACACCTAAATATTAAAACAGACACTCTGAACTCGCTGCAAAACAGGTTATGTAAAACTCTTGAAGATATTGGCTTAGGGAAAGACTTCTTCAACAAAACCTCTATAGCACAGGAATTGGCAGAAGAAATTAGAAAATGGGACCTCATTCTTTTCAAAAGCGTCTGCACAGCAAAGGAAACCACCAACAGAGCGAAAAGGCAGCCAACAATGTGGGAAAAAATCTTTACCACCTGTTCCTCAGACAAAGGGCTAGTATCTAGAATATATAAGAGTTTAAAAAAAATCAGCCCACCCAAATTTAAAGACCCAATTCAAAAATGGCCATCTGAAACAATTAGATAGTTTTCAGAGGAAGAAGTAAGAGGAGCTAAGATGCATATGAAGAAATGCTCAACATCATTAGTCATTCGAGAGATGCAGATGAAAACAACACAGATTTTTTTCTCACTCCACGAAGAATGGCTGTTATTTTAGAACTGTCCAGCAATAAATGTTGACGAGGCTGCGGAGAAAAGAAAACCCTTCTCTACTGCTGGTAGGAGTGTGGACTAGTACAGCCTCTGTGGAGATCAGTGTGGACATTCCTCGAAAAACTATGATTGGAGGTCCCATTTGACCCATCCATCACTCTGCTAGGAATATACACAAAGGAATTAAAAGAGTCATTTCACAGCGTCATATGTGCACCCATGTTTATAGCAAATAAGATTTTTAATCTGTGCTGTTTCTCATGACCTTAGACTATTCTTCTTTTACAATTGCTTACTCTGCCTTCTGAAGCATTCTTACTATCATAGAAATGTTCTACACCTTCCTTCCCTTCTCATAAGGAAATATTCATCATATCGTTTGTGTCCACAAATATGTGTATGTTTATCTACTTGACATATTGTACTAAAGAGTCATTTTTAGTTTTTCTTTTTCTTTTTCCATTTTCTAAAAATTTGTTTTCTATGTTTTTCCTGAGAAGGTGTACTGTCTCGTCTGAGAAGATGACTGTCTGTTTTGTGCCTGCTTACAATGGTGTATCTATGTTCTCCGAGGATCCTTTCATAGTGGACTTTGTCTGGAGGATCGAAAAACAAGCTATCTGTCCAGTGGAGAATATTATTTGGAGATATGTATTGCAGGGTGAAGTTCTTAACTAATGTGAACAACCAAGGCCTTGCCTTATTGATTCTGTTTTCTGCTATCAGCTCAATGGTTATTCCTTTCTTGAAAGTTATTCTCAAAAGTAGAATTTTCTGTTTCTTGTAAGAATCATTTCAAAAGAGTATGACACTCTCATTTGTTTTCTACCAGGTGAGAATATCTATGTTTTTCCTTTCTAAATTAAAGAACAGTAGTGGATTTTTATATAATTTGCATTAATTCCATAGTATATTGGTTTGAATAATAAAAATAAAAACAAAGCTATTTGGTGTATTATGAAGTGAAAATTCCTTAACAATTTTGCATAAGAATGACATATTTCAGCTCTGCTGCAGGCCTGTCTCTACTTTTTTCAATATTTCAAGTAATTTCTTGGAAGTAAGAGGAATAATGATTTATTTGTCTTTGTTAATGTTGTCAGAATATGTAGAAGTTCACAAGCTACTCAGAGTAAGAGAACTCCATTTCTTAAAATGACAACTGATGTTAAACTTTTCAGTAATGAGAAATTGTCCTCATGAAGTATGACAGTCAAGTCATATTTTTCTTAACCATTGCTAGATCATCGTTTTAAAGATGAAAGGCAATATGTTCCATTATCTCATTTTTTAAAATATCTATGTCATGCCTTATATTTGGACAGTTGTGAATAGAATCTCCAATTCATTGATTATATAGTTATAGTAAAGAAATATATTTAGTTGGATAACAGTATACTATCAGATTATTAAAATCATTCATACTCACTGAATATGTGGGTACTAATGTGAATATAGTAAGAAATAAAAGTATTGTGTGAGAATCAAGTCATGTCATATTCTAGTACAAACTCTCAATGTTGAATGTGATTATTATGTGTATTCATAATGTACCAATAAAGATAAAAATTAAAAAAAATATCGTGGGAAGATGGACTTGAGCTATACCTTAAATTACTATGAAGATGTAGATAGAATATGAAAGAAGAAAAATCTACTTTTGGAAAGTATAATTACAATAATAATTATTATAACAAGTTTCAGATCTCCAGCGACCATTGCTTAAGTGTTTTACTGGTATCATTTTATCTTCTTGACTGTCCTTAGAGAAAGCTATGTTCCATCTCTTAGGAGAAGAAACAGATGCCTAGTGAAGTAAGTAGCCTGTATTGATACAGACTGGCTAGTTTCCAATGCATAAAATTTTAGCTGCCAAAATTCATTCTGTAGGACCAAGGAGTCATTGCTAACAATGAATATATGATGTGATATGTAACGTGCAGAAAATAACAATGAGTTAAGAACAAAGATGTAAACAGTAAGTACTCATGCCTCACACGTGGATCTTTCAGAATGTGGTCAAATCAGCAATATTTGGATGTGAGAAGACCTGCATGTCATTCAAATCTATAAGATGAAATTGATAGGGCAGTATGTCAAGTATTTTCAATTACTAATAGAACATTACCCTGAATACATTACCTCTCACAAGTTTTCTATTGGCTTTGTTGTATAAAGACATTGGAAGGGGAATCTTAAAACATAAGCATCAAGCTTCCATTTTAATGTCTGTAGGGAAATGTGATGGAAAGTTAGCTTGAGCTTTCCTCTACTCTCAACCTGTGGCCACAGGAAAAATGAGGAGTTGGGACTGAGAAATCTGTCTGTCCAGTTTGCTCTGAGTTTCCCTGACACCTGATGTCTTCATAAGAAGACTAAAGGGAATTGGGAAAGATGTATCTTTACTTCCCTATTATTCATACTGGTTTAGAATTAATTTAATATTTCATAATTAAATTTTGAATGTATCATGGAGGGACGGAGCCATGTTTCTGCTCTCAAGAAGTTTTAAAATCTACCACTTGTAAAATAGTATTTTTTGAGCCATTTCTGACTTTTAAGAAGTAAAAAGATACAGCAATTTTTTTTCAAATGGAGCTAAGGACTTCTGTATGGTTTTATCCCTTCCCTCTCCATGTCCTAGTTTTAATCATACTAATATATTTTTTCTCCTGAATTATGCTTCTATATGTTTATTGCTCCTCAAATACATCCCCACTTCAGGGTATCCACTCTTGTGTTTCTGTTGCAAAAGGAACCACCCACACAATTTCAGCGGAACTTTTGGGGAGATACACTTGAAACCCTCTCTCATGCCTAAAAAAATTTTCTGGAGCTTGTTTTATATTCTGAAACTTTTTTTTCTTTTTACTGAATCATAAGCTGCACTTGTTAGTCCTTTGCTTAGATATTTCCATCCCTATTTATTGCTTATTCATTTTATCTACATGTGATAATAAGTTAAGGTACTGAAATTGTAGCACAAGGTATTTTGTGCTTGGTACAACACAAAGATTAGTAGGATTCTTAGTCTTTTCCAACGTGTCCTTGAGACCAAACTTGGATGTGACAGCACAGAGCAGCCCATCTTTTTCTGAGATTATTGTAAGATTCTTTCTGTGGTCAATGTAATACTTGTAAGTCCTGCTCAGTTTTCTTAATTTATAAATAGAGACTTTTGCCCCCCTCCTTAAGTTATCAGTGGTAGCCTGCACTGACCTGGAGTTACTACCCATGCTTGGACTCTCTCTATCTCTGTCTGTCTGTCTGTCTCTCTCTCTCTCTCTCTCTCTCTCCCCCTTCCTGCCTCTCTCTCTCTTTTGCTGACTGCTAAACATTTTTGGTTTTAGTTGTTTTTTAATTGACTTGGTGTGAGAATCAAGCTTAATTGTGTCAACATGATTGATGTGGTAGTTTCAGAGGGATTGGTGCAGCACACTTCTGTGTATGTGCAGGTGGGTCATAAAGCAATGACTTAGGTTCTATATGTGGTTCCTCATTCCTTCCTTTATGGCCTTTTGTTACTGACCATCGTGTACTAAGTAGCCTTTCTCCACCTTTTTCTTTTCATCATTTTTATACATTTTCCTTCCACAGTCTTATCTTTCTCTCATTTATTTTTTCTCCTTAATGCCATTTACTTTGTTTAATGAAGTTTGTAAGACATCCACATCCCAATGAAACCATTCCCTCCATTTAAATGCAGTTTATATTCATTTGGTAACAATCTTAATTTTTAGTGTATCATCTTACTTATCTCCAAGTCTCTCCATAAACTTTCTATCCTTGGAGTTCAGCTGGAACCATTTGAACAAAAGAATCACTAGCAATTTGTTATATATTTTATATGCATAGCATTATTCCCTGCCCCCCTTTTTTCAGGACCTCCATGAATGCTTATCATTCTGCATTTTGGAAATTCTTATTTCTTTTGCTTATAGGAAAGCACTTACCCACTGACTCTTGATGATTATGTTTCTCTCTTTTGCTTTTTACTGATTATTATATCAAACTGAACATTTCTAGGGTTTTAGTTTTCAATTTCTTCAGTGGTATGAGCAGTAACTGAGATCTTTGTGTCTAACTCTGTGCTAGTAGGTGTTCTAAGGCTTGTGAAAGGCATCATCACAAATAACCCACTGATGTGGGTAATATTTTTATTCTCATTTATGAATATATGTCCAAAAATTTAGGTAGCTAGATAACTTGCCCCAGAGCTATTAAGTAGCAAAACTGGGATTAGTTCAAAGTCTGCTGATTTTCCTACCCCTTCAAAACTTTTTGTGGATTCTTTAATCTGCATAAATGATGGCAATTGCTGTCGTTTTGTTACTGATGGTAAGAAGTGTATCCCCTACTCTAACCTCATCTATTCTCCCAGATCTACATTTCTACATGTGCTATAAATATTGGGTTCTTTCCAATGCTTTTTACTTTGCATTGCAAGATTTGGCCAAATTGTGTTTGTAGCCTTCCTTCATCACTGCAGCCTTCATTCTACTTACCTTCTGCCATGCAATGTGCAAGTCTTTGTATGGGCTCAAAGTATCAACAACTAAGCTATTCTTCACTTTAAAAAGTCTTTCTCAAATGTTTCTTCTAATAACCAGCTTCCCCTGACTTTCACATGCAATATTAATTACTCTCACATCTGTGTGCCATACAACTTCACTGAACATAGCTCTGTTATAATATTTAACATGTAGAACTTTACTAGGTTTGCTTGCTATAATGTATCTTTTTGGTAGGAACATGATGAAACATACTACTCTGTGATTGCCTTTTTACATGCAGTAGAGATGAAAATGCTTTCTGTGGAGTATAATACCAGTAGCCATCTCTTGAATGAACAAAATTAATAAACACTGCACCAAAGTGACATTAAAATGGTTTTAGTTTCTCTGTACACTTCTTGTGCATTTCTAATTGATGCTGACAATGAATTGAGGCCTGTAGGATACAGCTGCACTGATGTCTGTACTATACCCTACACTGTTGCTGACACATTAGTGGCCATTTAATGGATATTGGTGCAAACATCATCTAAGTACTAAGGTGCACAGTGAACGATGTGAATAAATCATTAAATCCATAAATGCTTCTTCTTAAAATTGTTCTCCATTTCTGCATATTTGATTTTAAAACTTGGTTCACAGAGCATTGTTTCTAGGAATTTGTCCAAGAATGTGCAGTTAGACAAACTTTTTTACATGAAACTATTCTCTCTCTATGACTCTATCCCTCCCATAATAAAACTCTTTATGCCTTGCATGTGATTATTCTTAATAGTTTATAAGATGCTTGAGGACTTTGCCTTCTTTCTTATTTTTTGATTTTCCTTCTGCTTAGCACAGTTTTTCTCATAATATTCAGAGTGAGAATAATCTAGATGTGGATAATCATAAGTGTCCTTTTTATAGAATTCATCACAAAATATAATTGAAAGCTAAACCACATTAAATAAAACCACTAAACATCAGCTGTTAATACTATTCCCTACCCCATGCATAGGTCCTGTGAGTGATACAGAAGAATAACACAAGATTGTTCCTCTTGTAGCTTTTACAAAGTAGTTGAAGGAAAAGCCTTTTACAAATGAAACTGGAGAGCTGCATGTAATCAAATGAGTGATTTTTTCCAATTACATCATCACCATTTATATGATGGAAGAAGATTCCTCCTTTAGTTCTTAATTGTGTCCAATGATTCTGAACTTTAACAGCTGGAAGTGAACAGTTTGACTGACAATAGTCAGTGGAAACTCATGCTTGGGAATGAGTTCAAAGCACTGTGATTACCAAGAATGGGATTGTCAAAATCAAGTTCAGCCATGGGGGAAAAGCTCTCATCCTGGAGACTATCTAGACGGGGGATGGAGATGAATCAACACAATTGGAGATTCACGCTGTGAAACTGGAAGCTATTTGGGGTGAGGTTTGATGCTGAGGTCACTACTGAACTCAATGGCTTTGTGTTGCTAACAGTAACCACCATGCAAGGGTTGGGAACGATTTGTTCCACTCCAGGAAGAGTGCCAATCTAAAGTGCATATGTGTCTTGAATCCTTTCAGTAACCTCCTCTGAGACTTCAATAACAGTCAGCTCTTGACCCTGCCAGTTTTCTTAAGTGTGCTTTGTTGAAATCAAAAATTCAGAGAATACTTACTTATGGACTTTTGAGATACTGCTCAGCTTGTCTACTTATTTTTACAGGAGAAGTGTGTCAGTGTGAAGCTATTTATTTAGAATTGTATCAGGCCACAACTGCTGCCTCCTATGATTTTATTCAAAATATCTGTGATGAAATTAAAGGTTAAATACTAAAAATAAATGTCCATAACCTCAGAAATATTAATATTTATTATAAATTTGATGGACATAGCTGGTAGTAAGGATTGATGCTTCTTCCCACACAAAGAAGGGGTGAGTGCTCTGGTTTATCCTTGGCTCTTAAACTACGCTCCTCGTAGGGACACAGTCTACCTAGACCAGAAAATAGAATGAATATCTGCAATTGCCTCTCTATTGGGCTATGTTTAAACCTAACGTAGAAACTCACTTATACCAATTAAAATATCTTCAGTGTTGAGTTGCTTTAAAAGCCTGGGGGGGTTAAGAAAATATAGACATGCTATTACTAGCCCTGAGACACTTATGTTCACAGTTTTTTCAAAGCCACTTCCATTTTAAGACACTTTGTTGTCATGTTCTAGAAAGCTATCATAACAATTTTGTTAGGGTAGGAGATTTTCCTTTCATTTGTCAAAATTTTATATGAGTAATGAGCAATGCTAAGGAGTGTATCTTGTGAGAATGTCCCCAGGAGCGCACACAGCAGCCTGCAAAACTCCTCCCAAACACAGCTGACACTTGCAACACAATGTAAGTCCTTATAATTCACTAAAACATGAAAATAGCCATGACTGTCTTAATTGTGAGTTGTTAGTAAAATTACTATGATATCCCTGAAGGATTCTAGGATGTCTTTCTCAGTTTTTTGTCTGATTAATGTTACCATGACATTACTAGTGACATCTTAGTACATTGCAGTTTTGATGCTATTTGGCACATAATTTATCTTTAAAATGCCATTTATATAGGATAAAACTTGAGTATAATTGATGCCATTTGTTTTGAGCTTAACACAATGATTGTGTGTGTGTGTGTGTGTGTGTATATATATATATATATATATATATATATATATATATATATATATTCAAATATATGAGCATTTAAATTGTTCCCAAAATTTACTTTGCAGTCTTTCAGGTCCCTGAGTAAATGTGTACATTTAACATTGCACATGGTGATGAATAAATATTTCAAAGAACATGGAATAAATGGGCTTTTCCCTATGTCTCTCATTAAGTACAACAACAACTAAACTTTTGAACACTGCACATAAAACATATAAATTTTGAGAGCCACTATGGCTGAACAAAGCAAGAGCCATTTCTGAGGGACTCAGAGAAGATCCACTAAAAACAGGTAAAAGGAGAGTAAAATACACTTTGATAAAAAAAATGAATTTTAAAGAATAAACTTGTAGATTAAGCAAAACGCATGCATAGGAGATAAAGTAAGCAGACAGAGCCTGGCAAGATTGGCTTTCAAGGCTTCTTCTGGTCATCATCAGAACAGCCAATTTGAGAAATTCCCAAAGCTGGCCAGATCACAAGTGAGCAAAAGAGCTTTTCCTCACAGGACAGACTTGGGGTAGAGGACCCCTTCCTCCCATAGTCCGCTTTCCCAACAGTGAAGAAGCTGCAGCCCAGTAGCATTTACACAGCTGGGTGAACAATCAGAGCTGATCAGAGATGGGAGAGGTTTCCTCATCACCTGTGGGATCTTGGATTCTGAGAGGGTAAACAAGCTATTCCTGTTTATGCTGAGAGTCTTCATTGTTGAGGCCCAGGCTCACCTGATCACTGTTGGGAGCCTGAAGTTTATCCCACGCCAATGAGGACATTCATCACATGCACAGTGTTAACACCAGGCTAATTTAACTCCATACCCAGCCTTGTGGGGATTTTGAGTCTGCACCCATCTTTCACAGTCCTGATCCAATCTAGACCTGATAAGCTTCCGTCTGACAGCCAGCACCAGACTCCAGCAGTCTGGGTCCACACTGACAGCTCGGTCCCATATGACTTTCTGCCTGGTGCACTTGGATTGTGGCTGCTGAGTCTATTCGGTGCCAGATACACTGCCTCCTCTCTGGGCCCATCAGTCTCCATCATGCCTTTAGCTCAGTACTTGCCTATGTAAAAGGCCAACCTACTGCTTCCTCCTGCCTTATCATAAAGGTTTGAAGCTCTACCTGCTTTAAACAATGTTCTGGACACCTGGGGGACATCACTCAGCTTTCTATATCCTCACCTGGCCTGGACACTGGAATACACACCAGGGATCTAGCATTGGACCCCAACCAGCTGTAATTCACTCCAAAAGCCTCAGATTCTTTTTTTTTAATCTTTATTGGTGCATTAAATATACACATCATGATTTCACTTCATAATGGGGATTTGTACCAGTATAAGACACAACTTAATTCTCATTTTTTCCCATAGCCCTACCCACCCAACCGCCCCCCCATATACATAAAATTTGTTTCCTTACTTTTTTGTTACAATCTCAACATTGTCCCCTTTCACCTTATTTTACATTGAGCATTTTCTATTTCACAATATATAACATACAATGCTAGGACTCATTTACATCTTCATTTTCTCATACCAGAGAAAAGCTGTGATATGTACCTATCTGTGCCCTATTTATTTCACTTATGAGGATATCCTCAAGGTATGTCCATTTAAGTAGAAATGATTCAAACTTATCATTTTTATGGCAGAGTAGTACTCCATTCTGTAGAAGAACCACAGCTTTTTTATCCAGTCTCCAGTGGATGGACATTTGGGTTGTTTCCAAGATGTAGCAATCACAAATTGGGCTGCTATAAACATGGGTGCACATATGTCACTGTGATATGAGTCTTTTAATTCTTGTGTGTATATACCTAGCAGGGCCATGGCCAGGTCAAATGGGACCATCAATCCTAGCTTTTTAAGGATTCTCCAAACTGATCTCCACAGGGGTTGTACGAGTCTACAGTCCCACCAACAGTGGAGAAGGGTTCCTTCTTCTCCGCAGCCTCGCCAACATTTGCTGTTGGCTGATTCTGAAATGGCAGCCATTCTATGTGGAGTGAGATGAAATATCAATGATGTTTTCATCTACATCTCTCAAATGACTAATGATGTTCAGCATTTCTTCATATGCTTCTTAGCTACTCTTACTTCTTCCTCTGAAAAGTATCTGTTCATTTCAGATGCCCATTTTTGAATTCAAAAGCCTCAGATTCTAATGGTCCATGCCTTTCCTAGGCTGGCATCACAGCTTGGACAGTTGCCACAAAAAGTCTTTTATGGACAGGGGACCCACTGAGCTGAGAAATCTCCTCATAAACTAACAGACTATAGTAAGGGAAAAAGGAGGAATGTGATTTGTAAGATTAAATACTTGGACTCTGGAAAAAAACATATTTCTAGACATACATGGCATGATATATTACACAGAATACCCAAGGTACTCCACCAAAAATAAATATTTAGATTTAATAACTGACTTCAGCAATTTAACAAGACACAAGATCATTAGGATTTGTGAACAGTAATAATGAACTTGATTAGAAGAAAATTTTGAAAGCCATGCCATGTACAGTAGCTTCAAGAAAAATGATATATCTAGGAATTAATCTAAGCAAAGACATGATGGATCACACTACAAAGAAATCTACAATATTTTGGAAAAAAATATAAAAGAACATCAGAAAGTGGAAAGATCTCTTGCTCCTGGATTAGTAGAACCAGTTATTGTCAAAATGGCCATACTCTCAAAACTGTTATATAGATTCAATGCAGTCCCAATCAAAATACCAAAGCATACATCACAGAACTAGAGGCAACAAATCCCAAATGTGTATTGAACAATAAGAGACCAAGAATACCAATATTTGGACAACAAGAATAAAGCAGGAGGACTTACAATCCAGACTCTGACTTATACTACAATGTTACAGTGATCCAAAATGGTACAAAATCAGATACATGATAAATGAAACAGAATGGATGCAGAAATATTTCCAGACACATTTATCTATTTGATTTTTGATAAATGGGTCACAAGCATGTAACTTTGAAGAAAGGATAAGCTATTCAACAAGTGGTGCTGGGAAAAACTGTTTATCGTTGTAGAGGAGGTTGAGCTCCTATCTCTCACTGTGCACTAAATTTTAATAAAAGTGGATCAAAGATCTAAACATCTAAACAGAAATATTAAACCTACTGTAAGATAAAATAGATACAACACTTGAATATATATATATTTGAAAGCCATATATATATATATATGAATGAAAGGATTTTCTAAATAAAGGCCTCAGTTGCACAAGAAATAACAGCTGAAATCAACAGATGAAATTGTAGCAAACTAAAAAGCTTCTATATAGCAAAAGAATCAATTGGTAGAGTGAAGAGACAACCTGTACAATAGAAAATACCATTTTACTGGCTACTTCTCAAAGAATTAACATGTACAATACATAAAGTACTCAAAATATTCAACCACTTTAAATTAAAGACCCAGTCAAGGAAGGGGCAATCAGAATGAATGAACACTTTGGAGAGGAAGAAATACACATGGCTATCAAACATATGAAAAAATGTCCCCCATTCCTGGTCATTAGAGTGATATAAGTTAAAGCACTGCTAAGATTTCATCTTCCTCCAGAAAGAATGGAAACCTTCCAGGGATTTGGTTCAGTGTTTCTGGCACCCACCTTGCCAGTGCAAGTCCCGAGTTTTATCTCTGACACTGAAAAACAAACAAAAAGCACAGAAAGAATGGAAGTAATCAAGAGTTCAAATAATAAGTGTTGATGTGAATGTGATGAACAAGGAATTCCTTGTTGATAGGAATGTAAACCAGTACAGCATTATGGAAATCAGTACGGAGGTCCCTCAAAGAACAGAAAAGAGAAATTCTACACAGCCATCTATATCCCTTCTACCCATTTTCTCTAAAGACTTTAAAATATCATACTACAGTGATATATACACATCAATGTTTATAACTGTCTAAGCCTTAGTAACTACATCCTGGAAACACATACCCATCAACAAATCATTTGATAAAGATATTGTGGAATTGAATATATATAATTAAATACTATTTGGTTTTTAAAGTATGACAACCTTGAGACATTTGTAGGAAGATAGATGAATCTAGACATTACAATTTTTGAGTGAAATAAATCAGGCAGACAAATGTTGCATTTTAGTTTTTTTCTGCATGAGGTAAAGTGAAACTAAGAGAAAAATAAAAGACAAAATGAGATCTTTTAAAGAGGTAAGGTATCCAGAGGAACCAGGGGGGTGAGGGGCGGAGGAGGAGGAAAAAGGTAGAGTGAGGTTGTGCTTGGTACAAGGTCCTCATAACCTCAACAGACATGGACATGATATGTTTGAAACATGATCTAAGATCAATACCAGACTTCAAATTATACTACAATGTAACAGTGATCAAAAATGGTACAAAATCAACTAAATGATAAATCAATGTCAACAAGATTAAAAAATGAGGGAAGAAAAAGCTGAGGAGGGAAAGGAGGAAATTTATAAAAAACATAATACCAACTTTGCAAGAGGTTGTAAGATGCATGCAATACAAATATGCACTGATAAAATTTGAAAATTTGTTCTCTGTAGAGAACAAAGAACATTGGCTAGAGACTTTGGGATACCAGGGTTGATGTTCTAATCTTTTCTTCACAAACCATAGGGACAGAAAGAATTATCACAAATTTCAGCGCCAAAATAGAAATCCCATGACTGCGGACTCTGAACTTCAAAGATAGAAATGTCAACTGAGGATACAGCACTGCCGGAGAAGAAGATTCATCAAGAATAGAAATACCATCAATAAATTACTAAGCAAATCTCTCTACACAGAAAGAAAATGGTGAGAGAAGACATCTTAGTCCAACAGTCCCATATTCATGGACCCTTGTCCTGAAGGCCTAGGGCTTTGCTGCTATTGAAGAGACTATATGCAGGGGTTGTGTTTATGGAAGTGAAGTTGGGAAGCCCTGGGCTTTGCTGCTGCCATTATTGCCACTGCTGCTGTCAGAACAAGTGGCCCATCAGCCTGAGTGAGAAAGACAACAGAGGCTTCCTTGTGGAACAGAGTTGGGGGGCTGCTCTCAAGCTCTACTGGACTTCACCTTTCCTAGTTCTCTGGTCACAGAGAACAGCCTGTTATTGGACATTTTTCTTTAAATCTGCAATAAATCCTAGCTTTCTGGTCTGTTAAGCACCTGGTCAGAGTTTTTAAGAAAGAACAAAAGAAAATCCTCAGGTCTCCGGCCAGCCCTCTTCCATCTTTACAGCTATCAGTCTTTTAATCAGTGTCTGTTGGCAAGTTCTAAGGCATTTAGTTATATTTATTGGTGAAGGATAGGGAAAATGATTAAAACAAAATAAACAAAAACTTCACGGTTTCAAATTGACTTTTCTCAGCCTTAAAGTTTTCATTCTATAAATATTTTATTTTAGGAGATCTTTTCAACATGTACTTTGGATCCTCTCTCTGAATTCCCAATTGGATGCTAAAGCTGAATAAAGATCATCTTGTGGCACAGTACCTATACAAATACACACAATTTTGTGACTATAACTCCACAATGAGAGGACTTACCCCAGTTTCAAGATGCAAATCCCATAGTGCCTCATGGTGGGAATAGAACATATTACTCAAAAACTTTGAGTGATCAACTCATGAGGGAATGAATGGATGAAAATCTGCTGCACCCAAGAATAAGTTCTATGAGAGTAGTCACTATTTCTCACTTATGTTTTCTATTTTTTTACTATAGTTACTAATTAATTCATTTTTACCCCATATTTCTCAATTAGATATTTCTGGCAGAACTTTGTTAACATAATATGTTAATTTATTAGTTGAATTATTTGCAGCATCAATACATAGCACACAGTTCAAAACAAAGACACACAATATTATACAAGACATTGTTACCTCACACTGTTGCTCTGTGTTTAAGTACTTACAGACATAGTGGAAATTGTGTATTGTAATTACATCATAGCTGGATAGGAACCAAAGCCACACCTTTCTGAATGATGGATACTACTGTATGTTGATACTGGGTATAAGTTTCAGGATCCCTTGGCACCAAATGCTAACCTGCAGATTTTAGAGCTCTAGTGCATAGTTTGTTGGTGTGGTTGTTCATGTGACTTAATAGAAAATGACTCATAAAATTTGGCAATCCAAACCATTATACTGACAACATAACATAAAGTTAACAATATAAATTGTTTACTATTATGTCACTTAGGAAATTCTTAAACAATTGTTCTGCAAATTGTGTACTTATATATTGTGAAATAGAAAATGTTTAATGTAAAATAAGGTGAAAGGGGAAAAAGGTTGAGATTGTAACAAAAAAGTAAGGAAACAAATTTTATGTATATGGGTGGGTGGTAGGGTGGGTAGGGCTATGGGAAAAAATGAGAATTAAGTTGTGTCTTATACTGGTACAAATCCCCCTTATGGAGTGCAATCATGATGTGTATACTTAATGTACCAATAAAGATTTTTTAAAAAATTGTGTACTATAACATCACCTTCCATTTGTTTCTCTGTAGAAACTCACGGTGCTATTATGAAAAATGCCCCTGCCAGTTGTTTGGCTTTGCATGCATTTCATGTTTGGTGTAACTTGGAATTAAAAGTTTATATTGCAATGAAGATTCCTTAATGTCTTTGGGGCTACAGTATCTGAAATTTCCAGCCTTTCAGTTCAAAACATCTTTCTTTACCTGATTTTTACAGAAAAATGTCTGAATGTAATGTGGCATTATAACAAATAAGAAAACCAAACTCTTATAAAATATAAATCAATATATTTATTAAATGTTGGTGATATGAGACTTAGGAAATGGGCTTAGTATCTATCTTATTTCATTCCTCAGAAATAGATTTTTCTTCTCTCATTTCTCCTCTGCTTCCTTTCACCTCCAGCTCCTTGGTTTTGTGCTTGGTGTTACTTGTAACCTTGTACATACTAAGTCTTTTGCTTAGTAAACATATTTAACAGGTAATATTAATGCCAGAAAGTTCAGCTTGTCACTACCAAGAACTTCATGATTCCACATCTCAAAATGAAAAATACAACTGTTTGTGATCATCTGAATTTGCCAAAATATCCTATAGTTCATGAACATGTATGTGTTTTAGTATGTCACTTTTTATAGCAATAAAAATTATTGCTGAATATCAGCCACAATGAATGATAATAGCCATAATAATTTATTATATACTTCAGATTAATATGGTATCATTTCACCATAAGAGAGTATTATTAAATCCTCAGAAATATTATTCCATCATAGACTTGATTGCCAAGGATAACAATAATTGTTCTCTGCCCAAAGTCATATTTATTTTTTGTATATCATTAGAAGAAAGCTTGAGAATTATTTTGCTTTTTACCAAAAATAAAAAATGAACAAAAACCTGTATAGAAATGTTTTATATAAGATTACATATAGAATTTCTATATCATATATTATACTATCATTACTTTTCTCACAAATTCCAGTAAGATTTATTATATATTATTCATAGACCTGCCCTCTGCCCTTAGCCATGTCACTGTATGTAAAGTTGTGGTGAGTTATCAGTCATGAACCAACATTTCAAGCGGTAGGAAGAATAAAGTATTATCATGGCACTATGAGCTCAGAGTGAGGAAACTGCAAAAAGGCAGAGTGACAAGTACTGTGTTAGCAAGTCGATTAAATTCTTCTAAAAGGAGAGGTAATTTTCTTCAGCTCAGGACTCAAAAAGTACAATACAAAGATCTGAACTAATGTGATGTTTCTTTCTTTTTAATTTTAAATTCTTAAATCACATAAAAATAAATGTATAGAGTAAGTGAATTACTTTACATATCCAGCACTCACAGAAAATCACAAGTTAAATTTTCATATACAGCTTTAAAAAAGTTTCATCTGTACCACACTTGATGGACAGATGGAATATTTGATCCTTAACAATGAGATGCATATATTTAGTTTTATATTAACTTAACTATCATTGGGGAGATAAAATATAAAAAAGGATATAGATATGAAATAAGGTCCCAGATATCAATATGTTTATAAATGATCTAAGGAATAAAACCAATAGAGATGTAACATGTTATTCATGATGCCAAAAATTGTTTCTTATTCATTCTCCATTTCCTGCCCCACACATTCAATTCAGTAGTGCCATTAGGAATGAAAGGGAAGCTTAAATTTGGTAAAGCAAAAAAGCTCAAGCAGATGAAATGACTTGCGTTTGTTTTGAGTTCTCAGAAAAGCCTAATTGAAGAGGTGACTTAATTTGGGCTTTAAGAGACAAGTGGACTCAGAGGAAAGAAGAATGAGTTCTTCAGGGGGAAGTATGATGAAAAGTTGCAGAAAGGAGAACAGGAGACTTGAGTGAAGGGTCCTTGAAAACATTTGAGTCACAGTATGGTGTGTGTGTTCTATAAGGAAGCATTGGCTAGAACTGGATGTCTGGGTTCTTTAGAGCTTGGATAAGGGACATGTTTTGTCAATCAGATATTTGAAAACCATTCTGTAGTTACAATCAGCTTGCTGTACTCAAGAATTGTATATGAAGAAGACATCCCTAATTTTCAGATGCAGAATAAAGTTTAGGGTGTATCAACTGAAAACAAGTTTTGGCAAAGGGAATAGTAGTCTCAGCATGAAACACAAGTAAGCAAAACGAGGGTGAAAATGATAAACAGCATGCATGGGGGAGTCTGCTGCACAGGACACTGCGCAAAGACTGCTAGAAGAGCTGCAGATTTGTGGGCTGAACATGCATGTCAGGAGTTATACAATGGGCTGAACAACATGTTTAGAATCCACTGCTTGAAGAACCAGCTAGATCTCCGTGGGGTGGGAACAAGAAAGTTTCAGAACTATTCCTAAACAACTGTGCAATTTTTATGAGTGAGTTCCAGTTTTGGGTTCTTCAGTAACCTCATTCTACAATTAGAACACTAGAATTACCCCTTCAGTTGTACCAGAGTTGATTGAATAAAATAAGAATGGCAGGACAATCACTTCACAAAAACAGGTGGCTTTGGGTAGCACTTTGTAGATATTGATACTTCAAATTTTCTTTCATTTTAGAAATTCAAGTAAATAAAATCATGACTTGGTTTATTTCACTCAACCCTATAGGCTCATCTACACTATGTGTATTAGCATGTTCTTCATTTTTATTGCACAGTACACTGTGCCCCACAGGATATGTCACCACAGATGACATTTGGATTTCTTCTACTTTTACTGTTATGAATAAAGCTGTTCATTTGTTTTGTGTGTATGTTTTCATTTTAGGTAAATACTTAAGAGTAAAGCTTCTGGGTATAGTACAGACAGATCAAGAACTTTGTAATTGTCATAGTTAATTTCCCTGCTGCTGAGACATCCACAGTTTAAAGGAGAGGATTATTTGAGCTCACAGGTTTAGAGATTTCTGTCCATATTTGGCTGGCTCCAAGGAGAAATGTCATGGTGGAAGCGCCCAGGTTGAAGAAAGCTACATCCATCATGGTGGCCAGGAAGCAGAGAGACAAAGAAGGAGCTAAGAGAACAATCTTCCCTTCTAAGTCATTTTCTGGGGACCCACCTTTCTGGCCTGGCCACTTCTCCTAACAGCAAATCAGCTGTGAGCTTATCAGTGGCCTGCACCAACTTGAGTATAGAGCCCCATGTGGTCTGTCATCTTCTGAACATGTGAGGCCTTTCGGGGAGCTAACACTGCAGCCAAAAATTGCCAAATTGATTCTCTAAAGTTTATAGTCTTGCTTTTATTTTATTATATTTTTATTTGCCATTTCACTCCCATCTGAAGTATATGAGTTCTTTAACTGCTTATCCTCATCAGTGGTGGGTATGGTAAGTCTTTAATTTTAGACATTCTAATTGACATAAAATAGGTATCACATTGTGTTTTTAATTTTTGTGTTCCCCATGACCAACCATGTTAAATAACTTTTCATATGCTTACTGGCCAAAAATACATCTTTCTGAAGTGTCGGTTACCAAAGTCTTTTGTTCATTTATTTTTAAAACACTCCTTGTTTGCCTACATTTTAGTTGTAAGAGTTATTCATAAATTCCGAATGAAAGTTCTTTGTCAGATAAATGCATAGCAAACATTTTCTCCTCAACGGTGATTTGTCTTTTTATTTTGTTAAAAGTCTCTTTGAAAGGGCAAAAGTTTTAATTTTGATGAAGTAAATTTGGGAGTTGTTTTCTCTTTATGATTTGTGCTTTTGTGTTCTAAGAAAATTTTACTTATTTCAAAGTTGTAAAGAGATTCTTGTATTTTGTCTTAAAAGTATAATTGTGAAATCCTTTAGTAAGATTATTATTTCCATTTCAAGTTTTGGAAAAAGACACTGAAGCAAGACTGATGTAAGGTCACACGAACCCAGGCAGGCCTAATGGCTTCCTCTTGTCCTACGGACAAGATAAGAAACAATGCTAACAAGATAGGACTCAGAACTGGAATTTTTGAAATCTTGTATTGAATCTTCTCTATCTGATTCTCCAGACCTTATATAAACTGTCTAACCTCTGGAAGCTTCCTGTGTATATTACCAATGATGTTAAACTACTTTCTGCGAACAGAGAGATGCAGAAATGACTGTGCCATTTCCCTTCAGTATGTTCACGATTTGTGCCATTGAGTCATCATCCCCATACTCCCTGTGGCTTTGGTTGAACAGAGTGTTCAGAGTTCCCACCCCGAGCCCAGCCTTCCCTCTTCATTTATTGTGACTTAATATGAGATGCCATGAAGTAACCACCAGTGAGCTGTAAAGACAGCCCGTGTGTGTGTGTGTGTGTGTGTGTGTGTGTGTGTGTGTGTGTGTGTGTGTGTGTGTGAGATACCAGAACCAGGACACCAGGAGGTTGCTGTAATAGGGGAGGCCTTTAAATCAATGTCTTCACATCATTAGAAATAATTTTAGTTATTCTCTCCAAGCTCTATGAAGAGTCTAAGGTCAAGCAGTACCATGAACAATGCTTGGTGTACAATAAGGAAAGAAGATTGTACTTTTTTATTTTGTTTTAGAGGAAATCTTTTTTAAAAATATGGTTTTAGAGAGAAAATGATATCATGTATCCAGTTCAACCTGGCTCTTGCTCCAGATATAACCTCGCTAATTGGATTGTCTGTGTGTGATGCTGGTCTTAGATATTTATGAATGAGCTTCTCTCACTTCTCCTATAACCTTCTTGGAGTGGAAGTTTGCAAATGATTGAGCAAGAGGTGTTTGCTGAGACAGAGAAACACTCTCATTATACGTACAGCCACATTTGCTTTTTTAAAATTGATTTTATTGATACATTTTATATACACATCATGATCACAATTGAGAATTTGTACCAGTACATGGCACAACTTATTTTTTCCCTTTTACATTTCCTTAATCTCTTTTCCCTTCATCTCTTGGCACATTAACTTTTTATTGGATATTGTGAACACTCTGGAAGACCCATGAGTTAGTAGACTGGATACTTGGCTTATAAAAAAGTCAACAGTCTGTGTAGTTAAATGACAGTGTTGCTGAAGAGGAAGATTGGTTTTAGACAGCCCATCTGCAACTGTGGCCAGTCTTGTGTTAGGCTACTGTTATGTAAATAGTGCTCACTACTTCTCTCTTTCTATCTCTGTCTCTGTCTGTCACTCTCTGCTTTCTAATTTCTTTTGTCTGTTGGCTTCACAATATACCATTCTCAACACATTCTGCCTTTACAAAAACCTTATTCAGTTTCTCATACAAGATAATCATCCAATATTGACACATTTGTGTCTTAAAATGTATGATAGGTATTGGGAAATAGGAAGAAAATGTTCAAAAAGAAAAGAGAAGAGTCGGGTAGAGGTAAGTAAAGAAAGGAAAGAAGAAAATTGATGGTAAGAAAAGGAAACAAAGCTTATGTATATAGGGGCCGGGACTTTTTTTTTATCTTTATTGGTACATTAAATATACACATCATGATTGCACTCCATAATGGGGATTTGTACCAGTATAAGACACAACTTAATTCTCATTTTTTCCCATAGCCCTACCCACCCTACCACCCCCCCCAAGTACATAAAATTTGTTTCCTTACTTTTTTGTTACAATCTCAACATTGTCCCCTTTCACCTTATTGTACATTGAGCATTTTCTGGGACTTTTAAGGAGGGCAGGGAATGGGAAAAAGAGAATCAAGATATGTCATATACTGGTGGTACAAATTCTCAGTGTTTATTGCAGTCATGATGTATATATAAAATGTACAATATAATCAATTCAAAAGCTTTATTCAATCAACATTCAAATAACCATGTTGGTGAGGTGTAATTCTGAAGCCAGCATCTCCATTCTCTTGCTGTGAGTTCTCATCTCTTCATTATGAGGGTTGGATTCTTCTGAGACCGTATCTGTGTACATTGATGGCCTCGAGTTTTGTGTGTATTTTGCCCTATCTATGTCTGTGTGAGTACTATTGACCATTGTTTCTTAAATGCAAGAGTATGCCTTAACTTGAAAATAAGGTTTCTAGCTTACAATTCTCTTTATTGACAACCTAACAGAACAAAGGGAGCTCTCTTGATTAAACAAACAAACAAAAATATTTTCCCTTCAGCTCACTATTATGTCTAGCAAAAATTTCTAATTACAAATACTTCATAAAATGAAGTATTATCATAGCTAATTAGCTTCTAGAAATATCCCCCCTTTTATCTTTGTTAGAGTGATCTTGTTTATTTTATTTTTTATACTTCTTCTAGTTGCTTGTAACCTGCCTTTTACTTTAACAGTGGTTTCCAGAGGTCTTTTAGCCATGAATCATGGATACCATAAAAATGTTGTGCTAATAGCTTAAATGCCCAAACAGCCATTACCTCTTTGCAGTGAAATCCATCTTCCATACTTATACTCCCAGATAAGCAGTCTGTGGGGAAAAAAAAAAGAAGATAGAAATCAATGGTCTCAGTCCAACTGATATGCTAACAAAATTACCCTCGAATACCCCTGTAATTTTTCTGGCTTAATTTCTCAAATATAAATACCTATCTCACTCACCCATAAGGTTATTGTGAAAAATAAGTTCATTTATTAATTCATTCAGTTTAATCTATTTACTGAACTTTGACTACACATATACCCACACACGCACATGTACAAATACTGTTATAACTTTAAGCTAGGATTCTTGCTCTCAAAACTTTACTTTTCTAGAGGAAATAAAATGCAGACATTGAGGTACAAATAATTAAATAGTGGAACACAGGGCTGGGGATGTAGCTCAGTGATTCTGGTGTCTGTCTGGCAAGCACAAGGTCCTGAGTTGGATCTCTTGTGCCACATACCACAATGCTGGTCATGTTGGTTCAGGCCTGTAATTCCAGCACTCAGGAGGCAGAGACAGGAAGATTACTATGAGTTTGAGGCCAGCCTGGGCTACATAGTGAGTTCAGGATCAGCCTCAATTTAAAAAGCAAGATGCTGTCTCAAAAAACTAAAAGAAAAAAAAAGTGGAGCACAGTAAAGAAATGATACAATCTCATGAAAGACTTCATGGAGATAGTAGCCTTGGCCAAGCCAAAAAGCACAGCTGGCTGAGCTGTATCATGTCACAGGATGAATGTAGTAAAACAATGTTTCAGAAGAACTGCCTCGGTAATGATGTATTAAGAGTGGAAAGAGAAATGAATGTAGTATTTCTGAAGAGGTTTTATGTAACTAAATGTAAAAAGGTAAATAAAACACATCTTCCTTATTAAAAAGTCAGTCAAAAGGGAAAACTCTCTGGAGAATCAACAAATTAAATGCTGAATTAAAGAGCAAAATTAAAGACAGATAACAAGAAACAGGGAGATAGATCTTTTATAAGAGGGAAGAGGATGAAGAAGTCAAGAGAAGAGAATACAAAAGGAGTTAAGATGTGTTTTTTATATGGACCAACTCCTGTGAAGCATGTAATGATTATGTACTAGCAAAATAAGCCAAAGACAAACTCAATACTATCCCTGACAACATAAGCAAAGCGTCCCCCATCTATCAGAGTCCTTTGTGTGGTTAAAGTTTCCCATACGACTTTTTGGCCATGATTATTCAAACAATAAAACTGCTCTGAAAGTTAGAGTGGGCCAAAAATTTTAGGAGGTAATAATAGTGATAAATCTAATGTGTTTAGAGTATGGGAAAGGAAAATCCACAAAACTTGTTTTTCATTGCCTTCTAGGATTGTAATTTGTCAGAAAATGGTCTAGAAAACTTGTGTATATGTTTGTTCTTTGTGGCCTCCTTTCCCTTCTACATAACCTTGGTCTTTTCATCATTGTCCTCCAGGATGCGCACACACACACACACACACACACACACACACACACACACACACACCACCACCACCATCATCATCATCATCATCATCATCATCGTTGTCGTTGTTGTTGTTATTTATATTTAATCCATTTTCCCTCTTTCAATAAAGAAGCACTCAAAAAGATTTACCCACAGGTATTAATAGGAAATGATATGAAGCCTGATGTAGAACCTACCTTAAATTCATTTTGATTTAAATATTAGCAACCTCAGAAGACAAGTTATTGTCCCTCCCTGTAAACACAAAGTGGAGCACAGAAGAGTCCGAGGGCAGATGGCACAAAGAAAAACTTCCAATCATCCTCTGTCGCTTTTTCTGGGACTGCAGAAAGACTTTCTTGCCATTGTCCATGGACCATGACATAAAAAATAATAAACAAAAGCACTAAAAACTATATAAATTTCATGGTAAAAGCAAAGTCACTTAGTTATCCTAAAGAGTAGGAAAAATTACAACAGACTTGATGGCTTAAAATTGCAGATGTCTAAAATGATGCATCTTCAGGACTCCATTTCCTCTAAAGACCCAGGGAAGGACCCCTTCTTCTCCTTGTCTAGCATCAGATATGTTGGCATTCCTACCTATACAAGTGTCTTAGGGCAGCTCCAGCAATTGACCACAGAAGGGGTGACTTAAATCACAGCTTATTTCCTCTCAGTTCCAAGACTGGATGCTAGTTAGCACGGTTTTCCTCCATGAGTAGCAAATGCTGTTTTCTCCTATTTTACATCATCCTTGTTCTGTGTTTATCTCTAGCCTCTTCTTGTAGAGATATCCATTTTAATGAATCAGAATACGACCTATTGACCTCATTTCATTTTGAAGGTTTAATAATCCCAGTTGCAAGCTCAGGCGCCTTCTGAGGCAGTAGTGACTAAAACTTCAGCACTTGAGTTTGGGAAGAACTGAATTTAGTTTGCGCCAACTGAGATCTATGCCTCCATCTTCTCAAGATTTCTTCTATTTCAGTGTCTGCCCCTTCTCTGTTTATATCAAGCTCCTGTTTTATAAAGAATTTTTCCTTAGATTTAGGGCTTAGTTAGAAATCCAGAAATATGTCTTTAGTTAAAATATTTTAATTATATCTGTAAAAGCTTATTTTCCAAATAAAATCACTCACATGTTCTGTGAAATAGGGCAACAGCATGACTTTTGGGGAGTTACCACTAAGATACTGGTTATCTTGCCTTTTAATCTCTTCTCTATTTTTTCCCATAGTATGAACCATCATATTTAAATTTTTTTAAAAAGACTATTTCCTGGGGGAGGAGAGGGATGCTCCAAAATAAAGATAGTTACAGAATGATCAAAAGTAGTCTGGCTTGTCTAGCAGTTTTTAATGTTGTCTTTAACACCAAAGATTCAGACAGCATGAAAATTTCTGGTTCTTGGCTAAGATTTAATGAGTCTATCTATATTTAGAGAGGAGACCGCAGAAAAAAGGAAAATAAGAAAGATATTTCTAAATATTATGTTTTATGACTAGCAGAAACACTATTAATTTATTTCTAATTTATTATGTAAAACGTATTAATATATATGACAATAACCTATAAGTTCCTTTATATTATTTTGATACAAGTAGACTCATGGGAGGACCATGAGTATAATAGTGTTTTTTAGATAGTATTTAGCTAACAAATATTTTTCATGCAAGAAAATACTATATATTTACTTACTAGAAATTAATATCATCCAGACATTCAGTGGATATTCGAAGATTTAAAGATAGGACCAGATTATTTTCACTACAATTTCTGGGAATTACATTTCTTGGGTAAAAATTATATTACTTAGGAAATGCTAAGTGGCCAGACAAAATTTCCTGAATACTATGACAAAATGAAAAAAGCTATCTCAATGTTTTGATGTCACTGATCTCACAGTTAATGATGTAGAATATTTTTCATGGGTATATGTACTACTTCTGGCAATTATTTATCCATTTCAAATACCAAGTTTTTGGGTTTTATTTTGCAATCTTTTTTTTTTTTTTTTAGTTCTTTGTATGTTCTATGTGTTAGTTTTCTGTCTGAAGAGCAGTTGGCAAAAATTTTATATTTTTAGGTTTCCTTTTCACTCCATTGTTTTATTAAGGTGCAGAAAATTCAATAGGATATACAGTAACCTTATTTATCTATTATGATTTTTTCCTACATAATTGAAATTCTGTTAAAAAACTCTTTACCTATGCCCATGTCTTGAAAATTTTTACCTGTTTTATCTTCTAGGAGATTGTTTCTCTTTTGATATCCAGGTCTTTGACCCACTTTGCTTATATTTTAGTACATAGTGAGAGATACTGGGTCCAGGTTCAATCATCTGTGTAACCAGTTTTCCAAGCAGCATTGGTCTAAGAAGCCTGTCTTTCTTCCAGTACATGTTTTTTTTCCTCTCTCAAAGATCAGATAACTAAATATACATGGGGTTATTTCTTCACACACTGTTCCATTGATCCACATGTGTCTACTTTTAAAATTTTCCTTTACCAGTACAACACTGTTTTTTATCACTCTAGCTTGGTAATACACCGTGAAGTCCAGGACTGTAACTCTTCCTGCTTTGCATCCACTGCCTAAGAGTGCTTTTGGTATTCCAGGTTTTTTTTGGTTTGATAAAAATTTTAGAAATATTATTCCTTGTTCTGTGAGGGATTCTGTTGATATTTTAGTTGAGATTGTATTAGATACTGACATTATTAGTTCTTCTGATATAGCCACTTATAACTAATACAAGTTCTGCTGTTCCAGAAGTAGGGGAGAGCTTTGTACTTTCTAGTATAGTCTTTAACCCCTCTTTTTACAGTACTATGGGTTTGTTATATGCATCTTTCCCTTCCTTTGCTAGGTTATTTCCTAAGAACTTAATTTTTAGAAAATATTATAAATGGTACCATTTTCCCAATTTCTTTTGGTTGACTTAGTGTGGGTGTACAAGAAGATAATTGATTTTTATTTGCTGATTTTGTAGCATTATACATTGAAAAACTTGTTTTTAGTTTTAATAGATTTTTGGCAGAATTTTGGGGGGTCTTCTCTGTAAACCATTATGTTGTTTATGGACAATGATAGATTTACTTTTTCTTTTCTTGTATGTATTTATTTTATGTCTTTCTATTGAATAACTTCTGGCTAAGTTTTGAGTAGTACTGTGTTGAGAGGAGATAGTAGACATTCTTGTGTTGCTCCTGACTTTGGAGGAAAAAGTGAAAGGTTTTTCTTCATCTCATATTATATTGGCAGTAGCTCTGTCGTGACTGGTTTTTATCAGATTGAGATAAGGTCCTTCAATAAGTATTTAATTCAGGGGATTTTTTATATTGAAGCATATTGAATTCCCTCAAAAGATTTTTCTGTATCTATTGAAATGATCATGTAACTTTTGTCCTTGCTTCTATGTTCACCAAAGAGATTGGTATATATTTTGTTCTTTTTTTAGTGAAGTGCTTCTCTTGGTTTGAAATCAAAGTGAAGCTTGTTTCCAGGATTGAGTTTAATAGGATTTCTTCCTTGTATGTTTCACTGGAGAATTTGAAGAATATCAACGTTAGATCTTCCATGAAGTTCTCATGGAATTCAGCAGTGAAATTATCGGGTCTGTCTTTTCAGAGGTAGTCAGTAGCTTTTGCTGACTGCCTTAATTTGATTGCCTGTTATTGACTTGTTCAGAGTTTTTGTTATTATATGTTCTTAGTTCAGTTTGGTAATTCACGTGTGTCTGAGAATGCAGATATTTCTTCTAGATTTTCCAATTTAATAATGAAATTCAAGTCTCTGAAGTAGTTATTAATGCTCTTTAACTTTTGGCACTATTAAGACTTTGTCAAAAATAAGAATTAAGTTGTGTCTTATACGGGTACAAATCCCCATTGTGGAGTGCAATCATGATGTGTATATGTAATGTACCAATAAATATTTCAATTAAAAAAGAATAAAAAGTATTAATTATAAAAAAAGACTTTGTCTCTTTTTCTTCATTTCCTTTTTTTTTTTTTTTCTTTTTTCAGTAATGGTGATCAAACTCAGGGTGGTGTGCTTGTCCTGTTTAGGACAAGTAGGAGCAGAGTTCCTGAGCTACATCCTCTGCCTAAGAGTTTATCTTTTTCACTTTTGTTTAATAGGTGCCATTCTTTTCTTTCTTTTGGTAAATGGACTGAGAGTTTCTATGTTGTTTATTCTTTCAAAGAACCAGCTCTTTTTTTCACTGATTGTATTGTTTCTCAGTCAGCTTCGTTCTTTTCCAACTAGTCTTTATAATTTCCTCTGTCTTATTAGAATTGAGTTTTGATTGGTCATGTATTTCTAAGGTCTTGAAATACATCAGTAGGTTATTGATTTGGGCTTAGGCTCCTTTTTAATATATGCATCCAAACACCAAACCTTCCTCTAAGAATTACTTTCATTGTGTTCCATAAGTTCTAATATAGTGTCCTGTATCATTATTTAATTTCTTCTTTAATTTAATGTTTAATTTCTCCCTTGATTACTTTGTGACTACTGATTATTCAACAATATATTACTCAACTTCTAAGTATTTACAGATTTACTGTTCTTTCTTTTGTCATTGATGTTTACTCTTACTGCATCCTGATCTGGTGAGGTACATTGGACAATATTGATACTTTCATATTTACTATATGGGTTAATATGTGATGTGCTTTCCAGAAAACTCTGTATGCTGTTGAGAAGAATGTACATTATGCTACTGAGTGGAACACTCTGTAGGTAACTATTAAGTCATTTTTTTCAAAATTTTGGTTAAATTTTGATATTATTTTGTTGATTTTTGTCTAATTAATTGAAATACTCATGATAACTGAAAACTAATTATGATCATTGTAATGGTTATCTGATTTTTATCCCCAGTAGTGTTGGTTTGGTGTACCAGTATTTG
Source organism: Petromus typicus (assembly GCA_004026965.1). Taxonomy (NCBI): domain Eukaryota; kingdom Metazoa; phylum Chordata; class Mammalia; order Rodentia; family Petromuridae; genus Petromus; species Petromus typicus. Next base: position 108,466 of record PVIR01002048.1, read on the forward strand.
GTGTATATATATTTATAATTGTTATCTCTTCCTGTTGAATTTTCCTTTTAATCAAGATTTGCTTTGTCAAGTTTATGCTTTGTCTGCAAATATGATAAGTACTCCTGTATCTTTTTGGCTTCTGTTGCATAGAATGTTGTTTCCATCCTTTAATTTTTAGTCTTTACTTTCTTATTAAGCATGTCTCTTATTCAACATATTAGTGGGTTTTCTTTTTGACCCAAACTGCTAATCTATGTATTTTGACTGAGGAGTCGTGACTATTTATTTCGAGAACTGTTGCTGAAAAGTATTTCTTTCTTTCTTTCATTCTGTGGATGTGCACATGCTGGTGCATGCATGTGCATGTATACATGTGTGTTTTCTATTTAGAGTCCCTTTATGTTTCATTTGGTTAATTGCTCACCTACCTGATGCACTCACCTCATCACACTATTTTTAAACTAATTTTAATGGCGCATGTTATATATACAATATAATTACATTCAGCATGGAGAACTTGTACCTGTACTTGACAGGTCTTGATTCTCATTTTTCCTCTTTCCTCTGCCTTCCCTCCAACCCCCACCCCTATATACATAAGCTTTGTTTTCTTTGCTTTTTTACTATCAAGTTCTTTCTTTCCCTATTTTACTACTCACACTTTTCCTTTTTTTTTCCATATTTTCTTCCTATTTCACATTACCATCAGACTTTTTGATAATGTTATCTCGTTATCTCTGACTAAGACATTCTTTTTTTTTATCTTTATTGGTACATTAAATATACACATCATGATTGCACTCCATAATGGGGATTTGTACCAGTATAAGACACAACTTAATTCTCATTTTTTCCCATAGCCCCACCCACCCTACCACCCCCCCATATATATAAAATTTGTTTCCTTACTTTTTTGTTACAATCTCAACATTGTCCCCTTTTACCTTATTT